>RJWM01047462.1:0-11909 GCA_004363535.1 Dasyprocta punctata | reverse complement strand
CTCTATAGCTTCATCAAGCTGTTTCTTTAATGCATTTTCTATCATTTCAGAAAGTCCATTTGTGTGACTCCCACTGTCTTCCATTTCAGTATCTCTTGGGTTTGTTCTTTGTGGGCTGGGGGACTGAGACTGCCTCTTGGTCTTTCGTTTTGTCATTTTCTTCTGGAATCTATGTAGCTCTGTGTCCTGTGCGGCTGGCTGGCCTTCCCCTGAGGTTCACGCTGATTCTTGCGGGTGCAGGGTCGTGGGACCTGGTAGGCTGGGTCCCGTGCGCAGCAAGGAAGGGCGGCCTCCCAGGGCATGCAGGTGGAGCCTCCTCCTTTACTGGGTGGGGGCCAAGGCCTCCCGGTCCCAGGGAGCTATGCTGGGCACCGCGCGTGATGTGGACCCGACCCTGGTTCTGTCTGCAAGCTCGGCCCAACAGCTATGCCTGCAGGGAGGCCCCGGCAGGTCCCAGGCCTACAGTGCCGGGAGCAACCCTGCTGGGCGGCGCGGTCTGCACAGGAGCTGTGGGATGGCACACGCTCGAGCCCAGCCGCGCGGCTGCAGAATGGAGCTGCTGTGCGCTCTGCCCTCTGGTGGTGGGGGCCCAAGCTCTCCAGGTCCCTGCAGCTATGTTGCTCAATTCCCGGTGAGCAGCTCTGGGTTCCTGGGCTGATTTGGGCTGGGCTGCGTACCTCTGTGTCCTGCGCGGCTGGCCAGCATTCCCCTGAGGTTCGCGCTCCACAACCTTTCTTTAGTAATGATTTTCATTTCAATTTTTAGTTCAGAGATTATTTCTGATTTGAATTTCTCTATAGCTTCATCGAGCTGTTTCCTTACTGCATTTTCTATTATTTCATAAAGTTCAGTTGTTTGATTCCCACTGTCTTCCATTTCAGTGTCTCGTGGGTTTGTTCTCAGTGGGCTGGAGGTTTGAGACTGCCTCTTGGCCTTTCATTTTGTCATTTTCTTCTGCGACCTATGTGGCTCTGTGCCCAGTGAGGCTGACTGGGCGTTTCCCTGTTGGGTTGCACTGAGTCGTGGGACCGGGTAGAGCTGGATCCTGTGCGCAGCTATTCAAGGTGCTCTCCCGGGGTATGCTGGTGGAGCTTCTACCTTTTTGGGTGGGTGCCAAGGCCTCCCAGTCCCAGGCAGCTAGGTGGAGCATACCCCAGATTGTGGCACCACCCAGACCCTGAGTCTGGCTGCAGGATTTCAGTGCCTCTGGTGTGCCAGGTGAGCCTGGGTGAATCCCAGGCCTACAGTGCTGGGGCCTTGCTCCTGCCTGGGTGTGGCCACAGCTTCTAGTATCCACGGCACAGGCCACTTCACTGAACAAAGGAGCTCACGAGCTCCTTGGTCTCTGGCGGGCAGGGCCCAAGCTCTCCAAGGCCCTGCAACTATGCTGGCCATTCCCTGATGAGCAGCTCTGTGTCCTGTGCAAGGCTGGGCTCACTACCTCTGTGTCCTTCAAGGCTGGCTGGGAGCTCCCCTGGTGGGTTGTGCTGAGTCAAGGGACCGAGTAGAGCTGGATCCTGTGTGCAGCTAGTGAAGGTGCTCTCCTGGGTATCCATATTGGAATTTTTATATGCAACTGCTTCTCAGCTTCAAGGCAGCTTAGTTTTATATACATCACCAGCAAGGAAGACCATATTTGTTTCTGGTTCACTGGCTTCTTTAACAATCTCTATTTTCTTCTACTATTATCATTATGGCTTGAAATCAGTAGGTTGTATTATGGACCTTGAATAAGTGAATAATGTTGAAAACAAACTGTAGTAGATATCTAGCAGAGTTTTGAATATATAGAGATCATAGTTTAGGAGTGACTGTTTTTAAACTTATACATTAATAGTAACAGCTCATTTGTTATGAGTTATCCAGTATCTCAAAATATTCTTAGATCACTATCCATATATTGTACCTTCTTCAGCTAAATCCTTCACACATTCTTTTTATTCACAAAGCTTATGAGTATAACAATGTATGCATGCTAATATTTATACAGGCTAAGATCATCTGTAAAATGTCTTTGAGTATTACAGAGCCCACCCATATGATTCAGAAAATAAATTATTTGATAGAGAGTTATAAGCTTTGCTATTTATTTGTAATTAAAATTTTCTTGCTTAGGGAAAGTGTGGTGGCTATGAATTCTCCCTCTATGCTTGCCCTCTGGGTAATCACTGATTTCTAAATCAGTGAGTGCCAAGAATTTGTCTGATCTTTAAAGTTATGTACTTTTAAGATACGGTTGGTTTATTACAGGTGTTTTCTAAATGACTGCATCTCCTTTTATGACAATTGCTGGTTCATCAGTATCCAGTAGTAAGCAAGAGTGCTACCATGTACTCTTCTCAGTAGCCTATCTTCTATCAGGCATGTTGAAAGGGACCCTTTGGAGATTTCTTCCAGATCTTGCAGTCCATTTTCTTAGTATATTTGAGGACGCTATTTCCAGAGGCTTTGCAGATGCTCAGATCTGTCAGTGCTTCTACATATCACAAACATAAAATTCAGGAGATAGGGAACTATGGCATCTGAATATTGTTATTCATGTCTCTTCTTATCCTCACATACACTGGAACTGTAAAGAAAAATATTCATTCTTTCCCCTGTTTTCTGCATAATATCCTATTAATACCCTAATTAATACAGTAAAAAAAAGGTGTCTTTGATACAGTACTTAACAATTCCTTGTACTGATGTGACCAAAATACTCCTTAATATATAAAAATCCGGCTTCAACTCAGGTAGAAATCATGTGAAAATATTACTTTCATGCCAAGAAGAAAAATTCAGAATGTCTGCAAAATGATAACTCTGCTTGAACCCACAAGAAGTTGCAACAGCCACTAAGTGAACTAAATACTAGAGGTCATCAAAGCTTCCCAAGGAGATATGAGATATGTGAAGAATTTTGCATTAGACACAGCACAGGTTAAGAGTACAGTGATTATTTGGGTTACAGAAAAAGCTGAAAATTTTAACAAATTTTTAAAAGCTGGTTGTAAGCTAAAGAGACAGTTTTAAATCCTTGGGAATCCCCCAAATAATGAGAGTACAGATTCATCCAGAAGATCTTTTCCTTGAACTTTCTCATGTTGTTCATGAAAATGATTGGGTAAAGATTCCTCTACAGGAATCTATTTGGACGATTTTATTCTATAAAGCAAAATCTTTGTGAAGGAGGCTAGAACTCTTCATTTTTGGTTCCAAGCAAGTGTTGCTTTCTGCTTACTGATTAAAGGAAGCAAAAAAAACATCTACTAATGTGAAGGCAGCAGACACCTACTGTCTTGGTTAGTTTTTTCATTGCTGAGACAAAATACCTGACACCCAAATTTAATGTGGAAAAGGTTTATTTAGCTTACAGTTTGTAGAGGTTTCAGTTCATAGTTGGCTGGCTCCAAAACAGAGTGGTACATGGCAAAGGGACAACAGTTTATGGTGGTGGAAAACAGCAAAAGCAACAAGAGCAGGGGGACACAAGTCTCTTTCTGCCATTTTTATGCTATCCAGAATGCTAGGTGATGCCAATCCAATCAGTGGATTGATTCAGCAATCATCCACCCTTAATCCCAGCACCCTTAATCCTAGCACTGAATCATGAATCAATTACAAACTCTAGATTCAGCTACCTCCAAAAAAGCCTAAAACTGCATAAGGCTTTAGAGGGACATTTAGACACAAGCCATTACAACTACTCATAGCCAGTATCCTGTATTACTACAATGAAACGTAATGCTGCTACTAGTGAGAGGCAGTAAACTCTTTCCCATAGAAGACCTCTGGCAGCTGCCATCATGGGAAGAGATGAATACTGAGAAATCTCCACTCTTTTGCCAGGCACAGAGGACTCTGTTTAAATGAGGACCAGGAGCTGTTTACCTAGAGCATTTAAGAGTAACCGACTGCTGACAGAAGAACAGAGTATATGTGAGGTTTGCAAAAAAAAGTTGAAAATGGAGCTATAGTTCTACAAATAAATGGCAAAGCTGAAGGAAGGCTTTACATTAAGCACAAGGTAAAAGCAGTTGGCTGCTAAGTGGATTTGAATGCTTTGGTGTAGTGAAAGTAACTAAGCAATGACAGCATCAAACTTAGCTCAATTTGATTAATTCAGTTTTCCTTGTTAAAAGACCTAAACACAAAAAATACCAGTTACAGTTATACATATTGTATGAGCCAGTACATATCAGTTATATCAATCAATGTAAATGGTCTCAACTCACCAAAAAAAAAGAAACAGACTAGCAGAGTGGGTTAAGAAACAAAACCCAACAATATGCTGTGTACAAGAAACACATCTCACTCAAAAGGAAATTCACAGACTAAAAATCAAAGGCTGGAAAACAATACTCCATGCAACAGGAACCCAAAAAAAAGCAGGGGTAGCTATTTTGTTTGCAGACAATGCAAACTTCAAACCGAGAATGATCAAAAGAGATAAAGAAGGTCACTACATACTTGTTACGGGAAAACTTCAAGAGGAAGAGATCACAATCTTTACATATAATTCTGAAATTTAACCAATACTATTGAAACCTACTCAAAAGTTGAGGAAAATTGTTAGCTGTTGTCAATAAATGACAAACAGGCATAGAGATGGGCACAAGGAAAGGAGCTATCATATATGAACTATGGTAAATATTAAAGCATGTAGCTTAGTTATAAAACATTTGTGAAGTGATGGAGAAATTTATCCGAGCTCAGGAAATGTGAATATTAATCCTGATGTGTCAACTTCATTTGGATTAAGAATTCATTAGCAGATTAGTGGATCACACTCCTGCTGGTGTATGGGTGGGCCATGGGGGTGTGGCCCTAGGTACTCTATATGAACCCTCACTCTTTCCTCTTTGGTGATCTTCCTCCTGTCTGATCCTCGGTCATTATGAACTAAGCAGCTTTGCTCAAACACACCCTTCTGAAAATGATGTTCCTGCCTTAGATCCGTCTGAATATAGACAAAATCTATCCAAAATGTGAGCTACGTTAAACCCCTCTTCCTTTAAATTGTGAGTCTAGGGTATTATGTATTGAAATGGGAAAACTGACATACAAAAAATTGGTACCTGGAGTACTGTCATTGCTATTACTGTACCTGACCATGTGATGTAGAAGCCTTTAGAACTGGTTTACAAGAAGGTGTTCAGAAAGGCTTAGAGAATCACACTAGAGAAGTCCAAGAATGCTGTGAACAGAACTTGGGGAATGACTCCATTATTCTCTTCTGGAATGGGAATGCTTCTCTTGTACCATTGTACCTTGGGATTATGTAACTTTTTTACTTTTACAGAATTCCACAGCTAATCACTTCCATTGCATCTCAGAAAAGTCTTATACTCAAGTTTTTGAAAAATACTGGAAATTTTCAGATTGCAGAATGGCACATTACAATTTTATTGTACTTAAGGTAGTTGCATTATGCCAGATGCAATTACAAACTGGCTATTGTATTTATTTTGGAGATTAAATATTGTTTAAAATGCTTTTGAGTGTGAAATTGACAAGTGATGGATTATGACTTTTAACCCTAATATGTCAGCTATCTTACTCACTTTCATCATTGCTGAGATACAATAGTCAACACCCACAACTCCAAGGACATATTAGGGTGTCTCCCCTAATATGATAGCTACTGGGGTGTGGCCTACATAGGATGTCTCCCTTCCCCCTCCCTTGATCTCTCTCTGCTTCCTACTGCCATGCCATGAGTTGTTTCTCCTCTGTGATGCCACCCTGCTTTGGAGCCTGTGGCCTATGGACTGAAACCTCTACAAACTTTGAGCCAAAATAAATCTTTCTTCCTTGGAGTTGTGGGTGTTGACTATTGTATCTCAGCAATGATGAAAATGAGTAAGATAGCTGACATATTAGGGTAAGTAAGATAGCTGACACATTAGGGAGACATACCTATGTAGGCCACACCCCAGTGTCCGGTCTTTTCTGACAAGGCTTCACCCCTCCAATACCACATTTAGCTATAAACTCATCAGTGGACTAATTCAGTGATGCGTATCACACTCCCATAATACAATCACCTCCCATAAACCCCACATATGACCACATGAGTCTTTGGGGAGGTTATCTAGATATAAACCATAACATCAAACTCAGTAAATTATGAAATTCCTAGCAGATTTGTAGAGAATACACATATTTTGTCTGGTGGGTCAGGGAGGCATGTTATTGGTATTATATATGGTCCCATGCACATTCATCTCTGCTGTTCCCCTTAAATTAATCCTTTCCTAAATTGTGAGAGTAGCATATTATGTCAAGCAACAGTAAATATGACTAACACAGTGTACTATGAAAAAAAACTTTTCCTTCTCCCTGGACTATATAAAAGGAACTCTGAATCAAACAAAAGATAAATAGCCCTAGAGGGTATGGATAGAAAACCAGACAGTGAAATAATAAGCAGTGTACCCTGACATCCTACCTTTACCTCTGAACAAATAATAGAAACCTCCAAATTTTGTCTTGGCATTTTTCATATGCAGAAAGACTCTAAATCAGCTGATGTGAGGAAATTTATTCATGAAGGTATTTATTCATGAAGGAAATTTATTTATGAAGAAGGGGCAAGTTGAGGCATAAGAAAAATTGGGAAACATTTCATCCTGAAAAATTACCAGGACTTCCTTTTAGCAAGGAATCAAATGTGATTTGAAAAAGTTTTTTAACCTTAGTTAGGAAGCCAAATTGCTCTGAGGGAAATGCATCCTGCCTGCCCTGTCACCTGTTCAACAAAGAGAATTTCAGTAAAGTGATGCTAGAGATAACGTTGGTGAAGCCCTAGAAGATATTCAATTCCTTTCTTAAAGGTAATCTGTGTAAGACAAACACCAGACTCTTACCAGTATCAAAAACAGAAGTGAAGGTTCATTTGAATATCTACTTGCATAGGGCTGATTCACATAAAAAAAAATTACTTCTACCTGGAGCAGCACTGACAGAGGCATGGACTTGAAAGTTTTTGGAAGTACGGATTGAACTTGGAGAATCCAGAAGAAAATTTGGAAAGAAATGGTTAATCTAGATATTGACAAACTGGATGCAAATGACTAAATGAGCCTTGAATTTAGGAGACCAACTACTTTGTTCTTGGCAGAATGACAGCTCAAAATCACACACGTGACTTTGTTACTTTAAGTCTGTTCATTATTTATAAAGTAAACGATCTTTTCCAAATGTTCCTCCCTGAAACAATGCCATGACGATGATTCTCTTATCTCTTCTATTGAACATTCCTCCATCTGAGGTGTTTCTGTCAGACATCAGACTGCACAGTGTTGGTGCTGGGAGGGTAGACATTGCATCCGTCTTGTTCATTGTTCCATTTTTGTTTTTGATTTTTATTTTTGTTAGTATACCTTGGCAGAACAAGATTCCATTCCTTGTGGGGAGCTGGCACATGGGTGTGCTTGACACATTTTAATTCTTTTTCATCCCCTTCTTCTCCTCTCCCTCACACTTTCCTCCATATCTATTTGCAGAAGATCTATCTGCCTATTGCCTATAATCTATCTTTTCTCTTGCTCTTTATTTGTATGCTGACTTTCTCACATAAAGGAAAACATGTGATATTTAAATTTGTGTGTCTGGTTTATTTCATTTAACATTATGATCTCCAGTGCTTCCATTTTCTTAAAAATGACTCAAATTTATCTTTCTTTATAGCTCAGTAATACTCCATTGTGTATAAACACATTTTCTTCATCATCGAATCATTTGTTGATTGGACATATAAGCTGCTTCTAAGATTTAGCTATTATGAATTGTGCTGCTATAAACAGGGTTATGCATATATCACTGCAATATGATATCTGTAACTCTTTTGGGAAGAAACCTGAGAGAAAAATAGCTGGAACTAATGGAATTTCTACTTTTTTTCTTGTTTTTTTTGAAGATTCTCTCTACTGATTCTTATAGTGGCTGTACTAGTTTGTGCTCCCGCCAGCAGTGTAGAAGGGTTCCTTCTACCCCCACAGCCTTGCCATCTTTGTTATTATTTTATTCCTTGATGATGGCCATTTTTTCTGGAGTGAGATGGGATCTCAGTGTTGCTTTAATTAGCATTTCTCTAATGACCAGAGATGTTGAGCATTTTTTCATGTATTTGCTGGCCATTTGTACTTCTGTGAAGTGTCTACTCATTTAACTTATCCCTTTTTTGACTGGGCATTTTATTTGAGGAAGTCTAATTTTTTTAGTTCTTTTCTGTTCCATTTTAAGCACCCAAATATCAAATCATAGAAAGTACTCAATGTATGTTTGCTGAATTAATGAACAAGCGAAATAGTAGTCCCGCCTTACACACAAGGGATACTTCCAAAACCCTCAGTGCATACCTAAAACTAAACCATAGGCATTTTTCCCTATATATACACAGCTATGGTGAATTTAAATTGACAAGTTAGGCATAGGTTGAATTAATAACAGTGTTCAATAATAAAAAAGGACAGCAAAAACAAAGTGCTGTAATACAGCTTATTTAAAACTCATACATTATTCATTTCTGCAATTTCCCATTTAATGTTTTGAACCACCGTGGACCATTGGAAGTTGAAACCATAGATAGCAAAATCACAATTAAGGAGAGACAATTGAAGTATTTTTCAAATAAAGCACATTAATAAACAGTATAAAAATGTAATATTTCATTTAGTATAATAGACAAGTACAATGTATGCATTATTTTCCTATTACCATAATTCCAAATATGCATTTAACCAAAAAATGTAAATACATTTCTAATGTACAAAATTTTGCATTCCATAATATTTAAACTATTTGTGTGTTAATGTATTGGCTGATAAAATGTTATTCCAGAAAAACTGTATAGACTTATGTAATTAACAAACTATTTGTTTTATTCTTTAAAATAAAACTAAATAGCTTTTTGCAAGCTAGAGTTAACTGATATAAATAGTGGCATGATTCTGTTTTAAGAATCTACTTATATTTTCTCCATCCCCTCAGAGTCTGTCTACCCAAGGGAAATTAAATATTGTTACAAATTCAGAAATTAAACTTGAATGCTCACAGGCAGATATTTTTCCATTCCATGTCATCTCTTTCATATTTTGTGAAATATCAGATTATCTTAATTTTTTTTGTTTTGATGTCAGTTTTTCTGATGTCCCTTCTAAAAGTAAGGTCAGCTTTTAAAATAATAATCATGTCAATTTGTAAGAGATGAATTTTTGCCTTCATTTTATGTATGAGGAATCTGAGTTTTAGAGAATTTAAGTAACTTTTTAAAAAATGTAGTTCAGTGTGCAGCTAAACTGAAATCTGAGAATCCAGAGCAGCTGCAAACTTTTCTTAACTATAATTAATCTGACAATATTTTAAACGATTCAATGCAGATAAACATTTAACACACCATTCTCACTGTGAACCACAAAAATGAACAGGTGCTACAAAAACTATTTCAAAACCATATTCACATACTGGAAAACACGTTAGAGTTTCAAATGTTTTTAGATTAATATGAAATACATGTGCTCCAGATATTATAAACAAATGAAAGCCCACTTTAGGAGTGTTTTATGGAAACTTTTCAGAAAAACCACCTATGATAATACTAAGGATTTAGTGTTAAAATTTACTACCAAATGCCTTACTAGTACTGAAGATGATTTTTTGATACCTATATGATGAGGTTTTTCTAAACAATTCACTGTTCAAAAATACATACAGATGTCATTAATGACAAGGGGACATTAGATACTTTCTTCTTTAGGTGGAGTATGTGCATAGCAAATCGTCAGTGGTGGCATGGGAGTCTAAAACAGTCTAAAACCGCAGTAACTCAGGTTCTGCCTAACTGGACGAAAGACCCAGAGACAATGACAGGAGTTGTGCAGGTGCTGCCACCGTGTGGTGATATAGACGAAGCACAGGGGACCAAAGATTAAGGGAAAGCAGTATTGTACTTTTAAGAAAGACCTTTTTTTATTTAAAAGAAAAAAAAAGACACATATAAGAGAGACAAAAAGCAAAAGAGACAAACAAACGACTAGAGTAAATGCACAACAATAACATTACAGGTTTACAAAACAGGATGATAGAAACCTGACAATGGTTGCAATATTGCGTATCGTTATCTTCAAAATGGTTGTTTACATTAACAGAAACAGACATGTAAAATTGATTTAAACAAATGAGTACTAACTGTTCCTTCTGAATAACTAATACATTCAGCAGTATGTTCATTTTAGTCATCTTAGATATACATATATACAGATTTATATCTTTTCCTTTTCCCTTCCCTCTTTCCTCCTTTTTCCTTCCCAATTACTTTTGCTCTTCAAGCAGTTTTTTATCCTTACATAGTATTTATTGTAGATTTTGGATCATATATACTTTCTCAGTTTCTTACACTAGGGAGACTGTATGGTATTTATACATGTGGGTTTGATTTATCTCACTTATGAGTATGGTCTCAAGTCACGACCATTTAATTATAAAAGTCTGAACGCAATCTTTCTTAATAGCTGAGTAGTACTCCATTGAATAAAAATACCACATCTTTTTTATCCATTCTTTGATTGATGGACACTTAGGTTGTTTCCAAGATCTGGCTATAACAAATTAGGGTGGCTATAAACATGGGTGCACAGATATCACTGTGGTATGATGTTTTCAATTCTTCTGGGAAAATGACCAGAGGTGGGATAGCTGGGTTGAATGGGATCTCTAATCCTACTTTCTTGAGGAATCTCCACACTGACTTCCACAGTGGTTGCACCAGTCTACACTCCCAGGAACAGTGGAGAAGAGTTCCTTTTTCCCCACAGCCCCTCCAGCATTTGTTGTTGCTTGATTTTTCAAACTGGGCCATTCTTTCTAGAGTGAGATGGAATCTCAGTGTTGTTTTAATTTGCATTTCCCGAATGACCATTGATGTTGAACATTTTTTCATATATTTATTTAACATTTGTATTTCTTTCTCTGAGAAGTGTGTATTCATCTCAGATGCCCATTTTTTGATTGGGTCCTTGAGTTTTAGGGGCTTGATTTCTTTTAATTCTTTATATGTTTTGAATAGAAGTCTTTTGTCTGATGGACAATTGGCTAAGATATTTTCCCAGTTTGTGGGTTTTCTTTTCACTCTGTTGGAGATTTCCTTTGACATGCAAAAACTTTTTAGTAAGATGAGATCCCAGTTGTTGATTCTGGGAAGTGTTTCCTGTGCAATTTGATTTTTGTTCGTGAAATCTCTGCCTACACCTATGTCATCAAGATTTTTACATACTCTGTCTTCTAGTAATTTTAGTGTCTCTGTTTTAATATTCAGATCTTTGATCCATTTTGACTTTATTTTAGTGCATGGTGATAGACATGGGATCTAGTTTTAGTTTATGGCATATAGAAAGCAAGTTTTTCCAGAATCATTTGTTAAAGAGGTTATTTTTCTTCCAATGTCCATGTTTGGCCCCTTTGTCAAAGATGAGGTGGCTAAGTGTGTTTGTAGTTGTGGCTGGATCTTCTAATGTATTCCATTGACCTTCAGGACTGTTTTGATTCCTGTACCATGCTGATTTTATCACAGTACTTTGTAGTATACTTTCAACTTGTGGATTGTGATGCCTCCTGCCTTCCCTTTGTTGCCCAGAATTGCCTTTGCTATTCTAAGTCTTTTCTGGTTCCAGATGAATTTCAGGAATGCTTTCTCTAGCTCTATGAGGTAGGCAAGTGGTATTTTGATTGGGATTGCATTGAATCTGTATAATAATTTTGGGAGAATGGCCATTTTCACGATGTTTGTTCTTCCTATCCATGAACATGGGATATATTTCCATTTTCTGAAATCTTCTTCGATCTCCTTCTTTAGAGTAATGTAATTTTCACTGTATAGATCTTTTACTTCCTTTGTTAGATTGATTCCTAAGTATTTCATTTTTTTG
>RJWM01047461.1:0-11906 GCA_004363535.1 Dasyprocta punctata | reverse complement strand
TTTTTTTTTTTTTTTTTTTTTTTTTTTTTTTTTTTTTTTTTTTTTTTTTTTTTTTTTTTTTTTTTTTTTTTTTTTTTTTTGGCACCCAGGATCCAGCTCACAACCTCACACCTGCCAGGCAGGTGCTTAGGCCACTGAGCTAAATCCCTGGCTTCCCTTTCAATTTTATTAAAGAATGGCAGCATTAGTGGCATTAGATCTTTTCTAAATTTCTTGTAAAATTCATGAGCGAATCTGTCATGGCCAGGGCTTTTGTTTGTTAGTAGGTTTTTAATTATGTACTCAATTTCATTACTGATATTGGGTTATTTAGAATATTTGTATCTTCTTTATTCAATTTTGGCAATTTGAATATGTCCAGGAATCTGTCCATTTCTTCTGTATTTTCCATCTTATTTGAGTACAGCTTCTTGAAGCAGGCATTGACAATCTTCTTAATTTCCACAGGATCCATTGCAAGTTCACCCATTTAATTCCTAATTACCTGAATTTAATACTTTTTATTCATCTTTTTGATAAGGTTGACTGGAGGTTCATTAATTTTATTTAATCTTTCAAAGAACCAACTCTTCAAATCATCAATTCTTTATGATGTTTTCTTAGTCTCAATTGCATTAATTTCAGATCTGATCTTTATAATTTCCTCGTATGAGCTTTGGGTTTCATTTGCTCTTCATTTTCTAGGAGTTTCATGTTCACCATTAAGTTGTATATTTGAGCTTGTTCTGTTTTCTTGATGTGAGAATTTACCTCTAAAAATTTCCCTGATATGACAGCTTTCATTGTGTCGCATAAGTTCTGGTATGTTGCACTGCATTTTCATTTAATTTTAGATACTGTTTAATTTCTTCTTTAACTTTTTATGTGACCCACTGGTTGTTCAGTAGGGTGTTGTTTAATTTCTATGTGTTTGTGTAGTTTTCATGGTTTCTTTTGCCATTGATTTCCAATTGCACTGCTCTATAGTCAAATAGTATACATAGGATAATTTTAATCTTTTTCTTTTGCATAAGCGTGTTCCATGGGCTAATATGTGGTCTCTTTTGTAGGATGTCACATCTGCAAATGAGAATGCATGTTCTGATGTTGTGAGGTAGAATATCCTGTAGACATCTACAAAGTCCATTTGTTCACAGGTTTTGTTTTAATTCTGATATTTCTTTTTGATTTTTTTGTCTAGTTGATCTATCTAACTATGAGAGTGGGATATTAAGACCCCCCTCTTACAATTGTGTTAGTGTTAATTTGACTTTTCATGTCCATTAAAATTTGTTTTATGCAGTTGGGTGCACCATATCTGTGCATATATATTTATGATTGTTATCTCTTCTTGGGGTCTTCCTTTAACAAATATGCAGTGTCCTCCTTTGTCTCTTTTGATCAATCCTTGTTCGAAGTTCACATTGTCTGTACTGGAATAGTTACCCTTGCTTTTTTCTGGGATCCTGTCATATGTTTTCCATCTTTTGACTTTCGATCTATAAATTTCCTTTTGAGTTAAATGTTTCTTGAATGCAGCGTGTTGTTGGATCTTGCTTCTTTGTCCATTCTGCCAGCCTGTTTCTTTTGACTGGTGAATTGAGGCCATTTACATCGATAGTTGCAGCAGATACATACTGTCATATCTTTCTCATGTTATTTCGCTGTTGTTGGCTCACTGTCTTTCCCCTCTGTTTAATGTTGTGCCCTACCTGGTGGCTTCCTTCTATCGGTGTTCTTGTGCTTGTGGTCTTTGTTTTCTCTTTCTAACACATCCTTCAGAGCATGCTGAGGAGCTGGTTTGGTGGTCATGAATTTCTTCAATTGTTCTTTGTCGTGGAAGTATCTTATTTCTCTATCAATTTTGAAAAATAGCTTTGTAGGGTACATCAATTAGTATTTGTGTTCTTTTAGGGCTTGAAATACCTCACTCCAAGCTCTCCTTGATTCAGGGGCTGTTTTGAAAAGTCTGTTTTCCTTCGGACCTCCAGCACAGGCAGTCTATACATTCTTCCACACCTGCCTCTGCAGGTGCCCACTGAAAGCTCGCCTTGTAAAGCCAGATGTAGGATATTTATCTTATATTAAATCTTTTTCCTAATGAACACTGGTGATACAGCACCTTACAGGGTCTTCTTTCTTTTTTCACCCTTTTCTTGGCTTTCCCTGTGTGTTTGCCTTTCCATGTGTACTTTTGCATCAACTTGTCTTGTTTTCTTTTGGTTTGTTTTAATTTTTGCTGTTGCTGTTCTGCTTTATGTTTTTTTGAGGTAGGGTCTCACTATGTGGTTCAGGCAGGATTTGAACTCACTATGTATCCCAGGCTGGCCTTGGACTCAGGAGTCTTCCTGCCTCAGCCTTGCAAATGCTGGGATTACGGGCATGTGCCACCATGCCCAGCACATGAACTTGTCTTACAGGTTTGTTGGTGTTCGTGTCAGAGTTGAATTGTTTACCTTAACTCAGAAGATCTGATTCTGCCTAGTGCTGGTTATCTCCTTTGCCTTTGTGTTTTCATGTTGCCGTAAGAGAATATCCCAGACTGTGTAAATATTGAAGAAATGAAAATGATTTCTTGGACATCTGAAGGCCAGGAAGTCCAAAAGCAAGGCACGGTCCCTGGTGAGTGCCCACCCCTTTCAGGGCAGTGTGGGGAGGGCGGATGCTCTGGAAGAAAGGGCTCGGGGAGGGCAGTGGGCCCAGGGAGCACACAGAGCTCACACCACTTGCTATTGTTTTATATGCCCGGTATTGTGTCTTTAAAACATTTGCAATCACTTTAAATGTCTTTCTTGTACACAAAATTTAATTTATTGTTTTATTTTTAGCCACACTGAAGGTATTTTTCTTTTAATAGGTTACATTTTTGCAAAGACAAATAGCAATATATCATTGTGTGTGTGTTTTATGTTTTGTTTACTACAATCTGTCTAATTATTAACCAGTATTAATTATCTAGGTTAAATTGTTGTTATTTATGAAGGCCTGTATATTTATTTTTCTGGTATGTTAATTTTTTTTCAGCACGGCCAGTCATTATATTTCATTAGCTCAAAATGACACAATGCTAACATATTGCAGTTTTATCAGTCGAAGGCTTGACCCAGCCAGGCATCACGGGGACCAGCTCAGGTTATTAGGCAGAGTTTGTCTTTCCGGAAGCTCTCACAGAGAACCTCTTCTGCGTTCTTCAGCTTCTTGGTGGAATTCCTCTGCGCCGGCACCTGGGCTCCTTCTCGGCTCCTCCAGGCTGACGCACGCCCTGGCACGTGGGCCTTTTCCCGCCTCAAAGCCAGCACTGCTCTCTACGGTGCAGCTCTCTGACACTTTTGTGCCCTGCAGTGTCGCTCTCACAGATCTGTACAATTAGTCCAGTCCGAGCACACAAGCCAGAGTAACTTCCCGCCCTGAGCGCCCCAAGTGTCTTCACGTCTGTGTGTCCCTGCAGTCCCTCTGCCCTGCTGGGACACGTTCTCAAGTTCCTGATGTCCTTTGGACATCTCAGGGCAGCCACTCACCTGTCTGCCTTAACTGGTCATGTTTGTACTTACACCATTCTTAGGTCCTTATTTCCTGTTCTTATTTAATCTTTTTCTGTATGTTTCATCAGAGTTTTAAGATTACTTTTCAGTTTTTTTCAGTATCATTTAAGGTATCAATATTGCCTGGGTGGAGCCTCTTACATATTCCTATTTCCTTTGTCCTCCTGCTCTGTTGTGGTAAATCGGTCCTCTACCTTCATGCCGCCTTTGTTTTGGGGCCACACATGAGTATACATATTTTAAGGTTCTCATCATCACCTCTTTTGCCAACTTTTCAAAGTCATATCTTGGTTGCATGAAACTATTGCCTAATATATGAAAATTGTAAAATTACCTGAATCATGCAGCAGTATTTATAAAATCCTTTATACTTAAATTTAGTATGACATGTATAATGCTTAACTCACATTTTGTTTCACCTATTTATAGTGTGGATTGCATTTTGTCCTGTTTTATACATTGGTTTTGAGATTTTTGATGCCAGTATAATTTTTGTAAATTATCTATTGTCTTAAGACCCTAAAGATTGAAATTTTATTTTGAAATCATAAATTTTACTAGATAACCATTGTTTTAAGTTAACTTTTTTCACACCCTGGAAGCCCCATCAACAAGCTGTTTCTGGAAAATGTACATTGTTTATAGCTTTAAGTATCAGCTGCTTCTATCCTTTTTTTTTCAAGGATAAAATGAAATATTCCTCCTTTTCTTATTTTCTTTTCATTCTGTTTGTTGTTTTTCTGCCTTGTTTCAATACATTTTATTAATTTTTTATTTGAAGGTGTTCCCCACTACATGCCTTCTAATTTACTTTTTATTGTGAGTTAATCTCATAATTTTTCTTTCATTTATTTCCTAAATTGAATGAACTCTTAAAATAACTTGCACTATTTTTGATCAATGTTAGTTTTTTGTTTCTGAATTTCTGGTATATGAGGTTTTTAACATCTCCAAGTGCTTAACTGAGCATATTTAATTCTGTCTGGGGAGTAGATTTGTCATGTCTTTTCCACAATTGTTTCTCAAGAGCAAATTTTCTTGTTTGACTTGTGTGTCCCTTTGACATTAGGTTTTCTGCAGTGTAGTTTTCATGGACTTTGTCTTTCTTTTACTCATTTCTGTGACATCACGGTATTGCTCCAGATTTGTGGCTTCCTAACTGTTTTCTGCGACCCTCTCCTGGACAGTCCACCTCTGCCTGTGTGTGGGGGTTGGGCTCTGTGACGGACACCCTCCAGCTTATCTGGGTTCGCTTCTCACGCTGCATTTTCTCCTTTGTTTCTTTTTTCTTCATCACCCAATTTCAATGGTGCCTCTCTCTTTTTCTTGTTTTCTCATCCAGAAACCAGTATTTGGAAGATGATTCTTTTAAATCACGATTATTTCAGGTCAGATTGGCCATACATGTAGTCTCTTTAAATCAAGTAAATAGAGGTCCAACAAACCTGTTGCACAACATAGCAACTATAATTAATAGCAGTATATTGTATTTGTGAAAGGAGAGGAGACATTGAATGTTCTCAACAAGTAACAAATAAACATTCCAGTCAAGTGTATATGAGTCAGTTCAACTCAGCCCTTCCACATTCCATGATTCCTGCTTCTCCAAGACACTGCCTCACCCATGACAATTATGTGCAATTTATTCATGTCTCTAAAATCTAAGATAAAGTATTTTTCAAATAGAGACCCTCACTAATTTAAAAAAAAGGCAGGCTCTTTGAGGGAAGGGAGCGGCTAAGTGAGTAGTTTGCACTTTACAACGAGCACTGGGCCTTGTGCGGCATCTGTCTTCGGCAACCTATTCCCCTGGGGGCTTCTGTTCTTTGGAAGTCAATATTCCCTGGAAATCTTTCTAGACAGCAGACGGCGCCTTTAAATCTTCTCGTGAAACAGATTAAGGAATCATTGGAACAGTTCACAAAGCCAGCAGATCAAATCTGCTGTCTCAGAGTATTTCTAAATTACTTCTGAATGCTTAGAGATTTAAAAATATTGCGTGTAATTTTGGAAACACAGAAGAGCAGCATCAACAGATCACAGTGTCAGGAGTTTTTTGTCCTGGTGAATAGCAATCATTTTCCAGAGTATAAATTTTCAGAAATAAATGTGGGAGTTGAAAATTTCTTAAGCATAACAAATCACTATTATTATATTTAAGTCCCATTCATACGGTATTAAATGCTAGCCATTTGCTTTACTTCCTGCAGGTCACAAAGCAGACGTCCAGGGCCCCAGTTCTGCTTCATACAAAAGGACACAGGCGTGCAGCTCCTACAAAGGACCCTGTGCAGCTGCAGCCAGGCGTGCAGTGCAGGGCAGCGGAGGGAAGGCCAGTGACCAGTGACTGGGCCCATGCGGCCCTCAGGGCCGTGCAGCAGGCAGAGTCCAGGTTGCAGCTGCCTGAACTGGTGCCACAGCACAGGGGGAGTGAGGCAGGGCAAGTCCTGGCTGGTGCAGCTGAGGAACGGACCGTGCAGGGGAAAGGTGGGGACTGTGTCTCTGCTGCTCTCAGAGGGTCTGGTGCTGTGATGGGTCTGCTCCTAATGAGTCACCCAGGCTGTGGTTTTTATGAGAGAGTTTTCATACAAACAGAAGAAAGAAGAAGGCTTGGCCATGCCTGGACCTTGCACAAGCAGCTGCTGGCTGCCTGGGCCATGCTGTGATGCATCTGACCACGGGCAGGGCGGTTGCATGGGCTCCAGGGTCCACTCCAGGACCACGTAGTGGATCTGGGGAAGAGCTGAGAGCCCAGACATTTGCATCTGCAGCTTTAGGAACCGGTAATTCCAGTTCTGAGTAATTAAACTGATAAAATTGAGCTTGTGTAGGGTTTCCCCATTGTTGATACCAAATGCTTGCTTAACCTTCAAATCTCAGAACTTGGGTATCAAGTTCCTAAGCTTGTTGTATTGGGTGATACTATGTACCCCCAAGTCCTCATATACTTTTGATGGGGCTGAGTCTGGCGCTTGTAATTGATTTGTTGTCTAGCACTGGGATTGATGATGTGAGTGCTGCACCCGCCCAGGGGTGGAGCTGAGGTACAGTGTAAGGGAAGGTGGCTCTTCCTCTTGCGCTTCCGCCTGCTTTCTGGCCAGTGCACCTTGCTTTTGGTGGCCACCATGAATGGCTGCCCCGCCACACCATGCTGCCTCAGAGCCAGCTGAGTATGGACTGAGACTCCTGAGAAACTGTAAGAAATAAACCTTTCCTTCCCTAATTTTGGGAGTCAGATATTCTGTCTCGGCAATGAGTGAAAAGTAACTAAGACACTTGTTTAGAATAGGTTTAGAATTTTGGAGTCATATGCCAACCTGATTTTCAGAATTTAGATGACAATAAAGGACAAGAAAAAGGGAAAATCTTAAACAGCACTAGCTCAAAGAAGAAGATATGAGCTCTTTGTCTCAAATACACGTAGGGATAAAAATAACAATTTTCTAGCACACATACAGTAGTGCCCATAAATCAACTGATTTAAAAAAGCCAAGGAAATGCAATGCAAGCTGTAATAAAACATCAAACTTTGGTCGCAAGCATCAAGACAGAGCTGCGTTACACACAGCATCAGTGTCACCAGCACAGCACTTGGGAGCAGCCAGCCAAGACCTCTAGTTCCAGCAAGTGGGTAGTGCACTCAGCACTCTTCGTTTTCTTCCTGCTTTATAAGGTGAATTTTAAGAAATATTTTACCATTGCTCTACCTTTATTTTAAACTCTAAAGTGTTGAGATCATATCCCATGTAAGATAGGGTTTCTTTTTCTGTTTTATTCTTCAAAATTGGTCTGTTTTACATTTTCTAATCAGAAATAAAATGACATCCAACCCTACAACTTCTAGTACTGTGAAAACAGAAATTATGAGAAACCTCAAATGAGGGAAAAACATATTTAAAAGCATTTGTAGTGCACATTGGGGTTTGGATAAATTGACAGAGTTGCAAGTTGAGTTTTACAAACTTTTTCAGGGACTTCTGTCTTTCTGTTTCTCCACGCCCCAAACATTTAAAAGTAGAAATCTCTGTCTAACTTTTGTGTAAGAATTTAAAACTACTAACCCTCATATCAAATGCCACTAAGTGTAGTTTTGCTCTCTGTTGTGTAAGATGAATGGTAACACCTGCCTTGTGTACCCCGCAGATTAGGTGTGGCAGTCACAGACAATAACGGACAGGGAAAATGTTCTGAAACATTAAAGAAGTATATTTGTGTAAAGTGTCATTTTCAGGTTTACTGTGTAAACTTTTGGTGACCTTTTTATAAGGTGAATCCGCGGACCGAGTAGTACAAAGCGAAGCCTGGGAAGACACTGGGAAGTCAAGAAAATGCGGGTTCCCGTGGTTCACAAGCGGCCCGCACACTTGGCGCTCGGCGCCACACCCCAGCCCCTGCACGCAGCTTATCCACACGCGGGCGGTCGCATCGCCTCAGAGCTGTCTAGGTGTCCAGCGAGTCTGCAGTCCCCGGGCGCCTGGGTCCAGGGGTGCACACAGGGACCCCGGCTGGCCTCTCCTCTCCAGACCAGCGGCTGCCACAGCTGCGGCTGAGATAGACATCGCTCTTCTAGCGCCTGTGTCCTCTCCCACAGCAGACATGACTCAGCCTGTCCAAAATGCAGCCCAAAGTATCTGCTCAACCCTGTCAAAGTCACAGCTACTTTGTAAGCAGTAGGTCCGCGGTGGCATCTCCACGACAGAAAGCTGCGCATCCGCGGCTGCGTCAAAGCAGACCCGGGCGGTATTTCCTGTTTAAAAGCCTGTGCGCCTTGCCGCTCTCCCAGCACTGTCTGCAGCCCGAGCTGAGGGTCTCCGGGGAGCGTCGCAGCTTCGTCCCTGCCCCTTCGCGGCGCCCACAGCTGAGTGCCGGGTGTGTGAGTCCGCAGCCAGGAGCGCGGCCCCTCCGCTGGCCTGCCTGGAGTAGGAAACTCAGAACCTCAAGCCTGTGGAACTCCGGCCTTGAACTTCGTGAGCAAAAGATGGCCATCCACGGATTCTGCTGAATGAAAGCCGCAGCAAGCGCAGCCCTGCAGCCCCGCCTTCCCCTCGCTGGCAGCGGCTGGCAGCTGTCCGCAGGGCGGCCTCGCAGGGGCGCGCACAGGTGCAGGGCGCAGAGAGGGTAGCAGATGTAAAGTATGCTCGTGTATCCACCTCTATTCCTACGGTGAATATGTGGTGGGCTCATACAATGAATCCTAAAAATCCGATTGATATTATGGCTCATACTATTCCTATATAACCGAATGGTTCTTTTTTACCCGAATAATATGTTACGATATGGGAAATTATACCAAATTCGGGCAAAATAAGAATGTATACTTCAGGGAGCGTGCAGCTGCGCCCCGGCTGCCCACGTGCACGGCCTGCACTGGCTGGAGACCGAGGCCGAGGGCTTCCGCCCCCGGGCACAGACCGCGCACCCCAGCTGGACCGCGTTCGCCCGTATTGGAGCGCTTTCATGAGACGGATGCTGTTAATGATTAATAAATGTAGCGAATCATACGTTGCAGGCAATAGCGTAATGGTTATTATCCACACTCTTATTACCATTTTTTAAATCAAATTTAATGAATAATTCTTTTTCATTTTATCTATTTCCTTCCCTCCTAAATAATTTCTAAAAAGCTTCAGACTTGGTTTATTTACTTATACCCCAATCGGCTCCTAAAGGAGTTCAAAGCTACCACAGGCGGCATTTGAGCCCAAAGACACCGTCACGCATCCTGGATTTGTGCACAATAACGTTACATGTCATATTCAAAACTGCAATGAGAAATCAACATGATTTTAAAATACGTGTTTGAAAGCTCTTTATTCACTCCGAAAGTGTGTGCGGATGGCCAGTCTGACAGAAGGGCGAACAGCAACAAAGCGGAGGACGCGGGGAGGAGCGCAGCGCTGCGCCCGGTGGGAGCCAGGCCGCGTCCGTCCGCGGGCCGCCGGGGGTCCCTCTGCACCCGGGGGCCGCGCTCCCCACCCCAGCTTGGTTCTCCTCCCGTGCCCTTCCTCTCGGCCCGGAGCCTCTGAGAGGGGGCGGTGCAGCCGCAGCCGCTCCGTGGAGGCCTTTCCGGACCCCGCGAGTGGGCACCGTGCGCCCTGTGCCCGCCCAGGACGGCGTCATCAGGAGTGCGTGGCCGCCGCGGTGACCCAGGCGGCGTGGAACCGGGTCAGGAAAGCCGGGCGGGGGGACGCAGGGCTCCGCCCCGGGGTGGCGGGAAACCCCTCGCCCACTGCGGGTGTCGCCCTGCTGGTCTCTGTTTGCCCATCTCCTTTCTGAAGCTCCGGGTGGATTTTACTGAGCCTGGGAGGGAAAGGCGGAGCCCCCAGAGCGACGTGCGGGGTGCTTCCTGCAGCGCCCGAACCTCAGCAAGGTCCAGCTCTCTGGGGTCTCTTCTGAAGTTAAAAAAACAAAAAAAAAAAGACAAACCAAAACCAAAAAGTGAAAAACGGGAACCTGAGGAACCTGAAACGGAGGGTTTCAGGCATTATGGACAAAGCCTTGCGCCGAGAAGCACGTGCTGGGCCACGCAGTGCCAGTAAAGGTTTACAACGCAGTGTTCCGCACCTCCCAGTTAATGTGCGCCGTCAGGACACTAGAGCTACCACTAGACGGTATTTACACTCCCTTCTGCTGTGTCACTGCTGTAGAGAGCTTTAATTGTGTGATTTTGTCAATGATGTCAATACACATGTATTATGTATACTGAGGTGGTGAATTTTTTTACACTCCTAAATAGGCATTGAATGGATGTGCAGAATAATTTATCTGCCTCATTATTAGTGTTATTTCAGCACAATTTCATTTGCCATCACAGTTTTACAAAGGAATACACTTAGGGCCTGAACTTACATAAAATCCAGGAAATTATACTGGTATTCCTTTGTCACTCTGTATCTCCACAGAATTTAATATCACTGTTTTTAAAATTTTCATTTGGAGCCAGAAACGGACTCATACCTATCGTTCAACTATTGGAAGGCTGAAGCAGGAGAATCTCTTGAGGCCAATAGTTGGTGGACAGGCACTGGAATACAGGAAGCATACCCAGATACCTTCACAAAACATAAAATTTAAATTTACAAAATAAAATCAGGCATTAACACTACTATGCCATTAGTTAATCAGTTGTAACAGAATGTTTTAAATGACTGCTCATTTGTAAAAAAAAAATGGATTCCTCAAAAAACCAGGGCTGGGAGTTTGGCTCAGTGACTTAAGTGCCTGTCTGTCAGGCGCGAGGTTGTGAGTTCGATTCCCAGTGCCGAAAAAAAAAAAAGGAGTCATATTTTAAGATACTGATGAGTTTAAAATATAAAAGACTTCTCATTATGTATTTTTCAGAATTGTATCTAGAACCTAATTTTACCCACACTGGAAACTCTCCAAAGGAGATTCAACTCAGGAAAGCCCAGGATCAGGTCAGAAAACAGAGCTAGCAGAACAGAGGGCAACTGGGGTCACACTGGTCTCCGCTCTCTTGGGCCGCGGGGCCTGGTCTCCACCATCCTGCAGGGCCTGAACCGTGCCCTCAAGGGCCAGGCTACCTCTCGTCCTCTTCCCAGGCCCGGAGTGACCTGGGCCGCGCCCCACACTGAAGCACTGCCAGGTGCTGCTGCAGGTACTGGCTGTACCGGCCGGCCCGGCCGGGAAGAGGCCCAAGACTGCAGGGGGACTCCGGGGTGCCTGCCCCCACCCATCTGTTGATTATCCATACCATGCATTTCCCCTGTGCATGGTGTCCCAGGTGAGTCTTCATGTGCTTGCACTGTGAACCCTGACTTGGGGAGGACAGGCTCTCCCATCGCTGGGGTGCAAGGGTTAGCATTTCCTCAGGGGAGCCTCGTAGGAAAGATGGACGCTGGAATTCAGAATCTTCATCCTTCTAAAGTTTCCCATTCGTGCCTGTTACGGTATGTGATGAATACCGTGCTCCTGGGGGACTGCACGGGTGCATAACACACTTAAACTCAGTTGCCATGGTCCAGCCGGGCTAGGTCCACAGGGTCCCCGAAGGTGGACTGAGCGTCGGTGCATGGAAAACAGACACACAAACAGCTCAGAGACTGCATGAATCTGCTTCGTTTATTACTTCTGCTACTACTACTACCACTACTGCTACTACTACTGCTACTACTACTTTTTTGCAAGCTCTAACAGAATATTATATACTTTCTTTCTTGGCCAGAGTTGAAAGTTTAGATAAAAAGAATGAGATCAACAGGTGTTTCTATGATTACAAGGTTTCTATAGTTACATGATTCGTCAGCATAGGCAGAAAGTTTATATTTAGTTAAAGACCTTGAAGTGTGTTTTGGCTACTAACAAAGGCTCCATTGTGGTAGCCTAGCTAAAAGCCTGCAGAACACAAGACCATATTCAGCCCTG
>RJWM01047460.1:0-11856 GCA_004363535.1 Dasyprocta punctata | reverse complement strand
GGTGACACACGCCTTTAATCCCAGTACTCGGGAGGCTGAGGTAGGAGGAGCATTGTGAGTTCGAGGTCAGCTTGGGCTACAATGCGAGCACAAGGCTGGCCTGAGCTACATGGTGCAACCCTGCCTCAAAAAACTAGGGCTGGGAGCTTGGCTCAGTGGCTTAAGCGCCTGACCTGGCAGGTGCGAGGTTGTGAGTTCAATCCCCGGTGTCACTATATATATATATATATATATATATATATATATATATATCCTTTTATTTTTAAAAGACATTGCTCAAGATATTCCCCATTGCTTCAAACACACTTATCCCATTGTTCTTACCACTTTCTGAAGCACTTCTGGATGTCCTCTTTCTTGAATGGGTTTAGGAGGTATGACATAAAGTACTATAAATGCTACTGCCAATTACCATTTAACAGAAACGGAAGCTCATAAAAACATTACTGTGTGTCTTCATTCACCAGATCTGACTCTGTGAGTTTTGATACTTTCCCAAACTCAAAGTAACTATGAAAGTTATTTTGAATCACTTCAGGACATGAGGAAACCATAGGGGCACAACTAAACGCATAAACGAAGACTCCCAGAGCTGCTGAAAAAATGGCCAGAATTATGGGCTAAGTGTATTTGAGGGAGGAGAGTGTTTTGAGGGGGATTAATTACAGTGTGTCTTCTACTGTAATACACTTTAAAAATTTGAATATTTTCTGCATTTTTGGCCACACCTCATGCCAAATGCTTAAAAATAGAAGTATGAAAAGTACAAAAATAGAATCATGTAGTGCAAGGTAAAGCGGTGGCGTTAAAGAGGGCACCCAAAGTTTAGTGATTGGGGATAGGACCAGGTGCAACTAAGGAAACTGAAAGGAATAGGCTGAACTAGTTTGATGAAAACCAGGAAATATGAGGTTAAATATCCCATTTGGATATAATTCATTAATTAAAAGGAAAAAAAGGTAAAACTGAGACTGCCGTAATTTGAGGAATAAATGAAAAGTACCAAAAACATACACATAAATGCAGTGATCCTGTCAATAAGTGGACAATGAATAAAGAGATGATGCTGGGGAAATCTATCTAAATACAATGAAAGACATTTAAGGATGTTCAAATGAAACAGAATCAGTAAATAAAGACAGAGAAGGATTATGGGTAAATATTGCACGACACAGTAGATTGCAGAGGAGTCCTGAAAAAATGAGGAAAGATGAGAACAAATGCGTAAGTAAGGGACTGACCCTTGGTGAAAGAAGAGACTAACTTTATGTCTGCAATGAGGTCCTGTAGTTTCTGTTCCCTCTGTGAAGGATAGAAAGTCACTTCCTGAGAATATAGGATAGATAGATAGTTGGAGAGAGAGGTTGAAAAATGAACCCAAATCTAGCAAGTTGGTGTGCCAAAACTGTGATAATAGCTTTTTTGAATTATCGCTTCAAGTGGATGTGTAAGATGTTGAGGAAAACGTTAAATAATTTTTGAAAGAATTTCATGTTGTAAGATAATTTTCATCATGGTGGATATGAAAGTAAACTTTGCTTAGTTAATTTGCCATCCTTGTAGGACAGGAACACTAAGTCAAAGATCAAAGTAGCACTAACATAATGATCACCCTAAGGTATTCCGAAGCTTAGAAGGGTGCTGCCTGGATCTGCACAGAGAAACTTTAATTTTTCAAAGGGAAGTTAAGAATTTATAGATATCTGTCTTTTTCTTTATGAAAAAGAAAGATCAAAACACCAGAAAACATTGTACTTTAAAACTGAATTCAAGGGAACCCAGCATGACTCCTTTCAGGAAAAGAGGAGAAAATAGAAGTTTAAAAAAATCCAACCAAAACTGAGAAGTAGTTTGCCTGATATGTTTCTCCTGAAATCTAAATGGAAGGCTAATTATTAGAAAATATTCAAGGTTCAATTTGACAAGCAGTGTGTTTTGAAAAACCCTCAAGATATTAGAACATAAAAATTTAGTTAATAAATTTGCTTAGAATCAAGTAGTTTATTTTATGACTAGATAAAAGCTACAATTTAAATATTTGTTATTTTTATCAGATATAACAGCTACTCTGGCATCATAAAACAATTTAAACAACATCCATGTATTTAGGATAAAGCAAGAAGTTATTCTTCCAAAATCACAGATCTATTTGCTCATGCTATGAAAAGTTTGTTCTGTATCTTTCCAATATTTGTCTCAATATTTATTTACATACACAAATAGGATACATTACATATATTTATGTTGTTCTAGAACTTATGCTTTTATCTAAAATATACAGGGTCATCACCATATTCATACATGGGGACTGATTTCCCTGAATATAATAATTGAATAGTATTTCAATAGCTTGAGGTAATACGATTTTGTTATTCTTTGGTTGATAACCTTTTCAATTATTTTATCTTCAACATTTTCTTCTTTTTTTCCTTCCTCCTTTCCTTAATTCTTTTCTCAATAGATTACACATGTAAGTCACATCATAAAATTTAAAGTGAAAATTAAATAGTAGAACTCTAGCCATATTTAAAAGAACAAATACTAAGAAAGAGCTTAACACTGAATAAAATTAAAAGGTGAAGAGAGGAAGGGAAAGAAGAAAAAAGTTTCAAGCAACTGTTATTGCTTTCTTTTTCAGTTAAGTACAAGTAGATATTGCCCAAACACATAGGAATTAGATATTATTAAAATATTTGCATAAATATAGCTGTATGAAAAAGAAATTATAAGGTTAAATAAGTATAAAAACAACACTGCAACAATTAAAATAACAGAAGGAACCGAGAAAACAGGCAATATAGTGAAAAACTTTAAAAAACTATACACATACATACTATAGATAAACTAAAGAATTTAGACCACCTATTACAATAGAAAACAAGGAATAACTTGAAGACATGAAGTCAAATGATGGCAAGCAAGACAATGTAAATAGAACAAACCAGATACAGTGAGAAAAATACTGCATTAGTCTACTTATGAGACAACTACAGTTAAAAAGCATATAGGAAAAGAAAATGGTGGTTAATAGTGGTTGGGTGGGAAAGAAAATGGTGAGATTTTTGCTTAATAGGTACAGAGATACCATCTTGCAACATGGAAAGTGTTCAGGAATGGATATGGGTGATAGTTACACAATAGTGTGAATGTAGGTGAAAGCAGCCACTCCTTTTTTACTGACACGTATGGAGACTTTCTGAATAATGCTTCCCAGCAACATGCCTTTTAGTCAGTTTCTAGAGACAATAAATGGTTATTTTTAAAATAATTATATCAAGTTTTATTGCTGACTTTTGGCAAAAGAGAATATATCAGTTTCCTCACATAGACATTCCTAAAGTCCCACCTAAATAGAGTGAATTACGAATAAAATCTGTTTGTTTATAAAGTTTAGGCAGTATCACTTAGCAAATCTATTCTTTAGTAGATTCTTTTTATTCATTATTTACTGTATTTATTTATTTATTTTTATTATTGCATACGGTTTACATACCTTGAGTGAAGGTTTAAAATATCAACAAAAATACAAAACTGTTAAAGAGGAGCCTAGTTTTTCGTGCCAACTTTAAAAAGAATTTATAACTATAGAAGTGTTGTTGTGTTAACGTGAGGGCCCCTGATCTACACTTACTTGATTTTGAAACTGCTGAGCTTCTGGTTAGGAAAATGGAAAGAAGAGGCTGTTTCTCTCCTTCTCAGTGACCCATTTCTGAATACTCAAATCTTACAGATTCAATGACTAGCACGAGCTAACTGAATACATATTGTCTTGCATAAATAAATGTTAAGGGATGAATTCATAGTATTCATGTGAAAACACTGATTAAACACTGGTTATTTCACATGTCCCTCATGCACTTGATGAGAGAGAGGGGGAGGGGAGGGGGAGAGGGAGGGAAAGAGAGGGAAGGAGAGGGAGAGGGAGGGAAAGAGAGGGAGAGAGAGGGAGAGAGGGAGGGGAGGGGAGGAGGGGAAGGGGAGAAGAGGGGGAAAGGAAGAAAACAAAAAGGAGAAAAAAGAAAACGCAGCACACGGATGGCCAGCTTGTCCACATGCTTGAACAACCAATCTGGCCATGTTACTGCCGCCCCTTCTTTGGTCTCCTGTTTAGCCTCATGCACTTCCGTGCACCTGCGCGCAAGTCCCAGTGCGCATGTCATGCCAGCTCATTCCGGGGTTACCAGCAAAGTGAAGGCCAGACGGTTCTGACCGGCGGCGACCCTTGTCACTCCTACTGACTCCAGGCTACCCCTGAGGTGCTATCCCAAGGCGGGCATCCTGCAGCACCTGTTACCTCCTCTAAAGCCCCGTGTTCAGCACACACGCACTGTAATATCTACTCACAGGTCTGTGTCCCCGCTATACCTAATGGCCCCTGGCACATGTGACCACGTCCTATTCATCTGTGCATCGGTGAGGCACCAACCACCTAGAACAGGGCTGGAGAAAACGTAGCATTTAATTCTTTAGCTGTGCTTTATTGTTCTTCAGTGGGACTTTGTAATTTTCCAAAAATAAACCATGGAATTCTATATGATGAAAAGCAATATAAGGCATTGTCGCCAGTTTCTGTGGGAACTTTTTCTATTACTCCTGTGAATATAATTTTGCATCTCCTTCAAAAAACTTCTGGACTCATGTAACATGCGCAGAAGAAGGACACCAAAATGTCTCTATGAGCAAATTCCCCAATAGACTGATTCAGTGAAAAGAAAAGGATGTGTAAGATGGAGCCAGGGGTCTTGGTCATCGCTGGTAAGGATTAGAAGAGCCAGAAAAATGGAAGATACTGCTCGTCTTTTCTAAAATATCTTTTATAAAAATCAAACGGAGAATCAATATTTCAACTTTCTTGTATTATGTAGAAGGGCTCTACATATTGAAATACAGTATATTAATCAAATGGAAAATAAGTATTTCAACTTTCTGTACTATCCAAAATGTTCTACACATTGAAATATGTGAACATATAAAACTAATGGTTACTATATTCGACTACTATTATGTCTTTCCAAATGTTCATTAGGTAACCTGGTCATATTTTCATTTAAAAAGTCATTTTCATATATACTATATTTTCTTGGATTAACTCTTCTCTTGGATATTGCAAAAAAAAGGTTTAATTTACTAGCTTTTCTATTTCCATAATTCACTCTTTAAATTGTCATTTATATTAATCCTTCAATGAATACAAGGAATGGCCCTACATGATGACAAGAGGATTAAAAGAGAAATCAGTGGGAATCAGAATAGAGGAGCCAATGAAGAAGATAAGAATTGTTTTCCTTCTGTAAAAAAATTTATGAAACATAAAAGAAGTGTGATATTTTTGTACCTAGTAGAGTTTATACAAATATAAAAACTACAGAATAACAGCATAAAATATTAATCTTTCTAACATAAGAAAAATATACTTCATCATAGATGTTAACATGGTTTAAATGATTTTGAAGCCCTATTTTTAAACTTGATTTCAGTTTTTGAAGGTTCTTGTTCTTTAAAAAAAATTATAAAATGCAATTTTACTACTTTCACATCATATATCGATCACTTTTTGGTCTTTATGACTGTGTTTTTTTTCCTTTTGTGGAAAATGGTCATTGTGCATCTTCCAGACAGACACACCTGCAAGGTGACGTTGCACAAATAGTTTGCAATACAGGCTGCAATCTTCAAAATAACGAGAACATCATTTTGTATGCAGAAGGTGACTGGTCCACTCCTCCCAAATGCATTTCCACCAGCAAATAAATCACTGTCCTTTTGAATCCTGATGTTTTGTGATACTTTTTCTTTAAGTAAATCCGTTTTCAGAGGTTTCTTGTACTGTAATGCGTTTGATTTTTAGTTCCAATTATATCTAAGTGATGTGGAAATACTTCAAATGCATGTAATAAATACAAACACTATACAAGACTATATTTTAAAGACAGTCCCCTTATGGTAAAGTCATGTCTATTTATTGTTTACATTACCAGTTTGTTAACAATAAGTGGTTAAAAAGCTATAGCATTAAGTGAAAAGTTTAATTCCAGTTAAAACTCATAACTAAAGTGTTTATCTTTTAGTTTTATTGGTAATAGCTATTATGATGGCAGTGAAATGGTATCTCATTGTAGCTTTGATTTGCATTTTCATGATGACTTTCAATTTTGAGCATTTAAAAAATATATTTAAAGGAAATTTGTATTTCTGTTTTGAAAACTATCTATTCAGATCATTTGCCCAATTTTAAATTGGCTTACTCATTATTTTCACTGTATTTTTAAAAGTTCTTTCTGTAACCTGGATATTAATCCTTCATCAAGTGAACTGTTTGCAAACATTATCTCTTGTTCTTTGTCTATTTCTTAACTCCATTGCTGTTTCTTTTGCCATGCAGAAGCTTTTCAGTTGATGGAATTCCATGTGTCAATTTGCTGCTTAGTTGCTGTCTTAGCAGTAAGTGTTGAAATAAGATATTGTGATACCTTTAGCTTTATACTTTCTGTTTAAAATTTCTTTGGCTATTCAGAATCTTTTGTGCCTCCATATGGATTTTACAATTGTTTCTCTTGTTCTTTGAAGAAAGTCATTTATATTTAGATGGGAATTTCTCTGAATCTATAAATCACTTTGGTTAATATGGACATTTTAACAATGTGAATTTTTCCAATCTATGAACGTGAGGCATATTTCATTTTTTTTTAATTTTAAAGATAGTAAAATCCAACAAAACATAACAGAGCAAAGTCAGTCAAAACAAAGCAATAGAACTGGTACAGAACTTCAAAGAAAGATACTATGGAAAAAATAGCTACTATAGTGTATCTTGTTATTTTCAGAATAGTTGACCATTCCATCAGGTATAGTAAAATCAAACCAAAAACAAAAACACAATAAAACCAATAACAACAGGATATGAAATGACAAAAAAAGGAACAAAAATTAATCAGAATAAAGCAAAACAATGAGGGCCTCGAAGACAAGACAGAGGAAAATCCCCCATATTTGCTACATTGCATACTGTCATCTTCCCAAGAGATGCTCAGATTGCCAGCACCAGGCCTGCAAAATCAACCAAACAATACAAGCATTTAGTTGCTTTATGTACCTTAGTTGCTATCAAGTTAGCCATCCTCCGAACCAGCAGGTTGCTTATGGTGGTGGGGGGGACTATGTCCTTGATTCTTAGCCTGCACGCCGATAGGTGTACAGGAGGCACATCTTTCTCTCCCTGGAGTCCACGCTGGTCACGCAGTCACCGGGAAGGCACGCTGGTTTTCTTCTAGTTGGAGCCTCTCCGACCCAATGTGGCAGGTTCTCGATAGGCACGTCTTTCTCTCCCTGGAGTCTGTGCCGGTCACACAGTAACCAAGAAGGCATGCTAGTTTTCTTCTGGTTGGTGCTTCCCTATTTCATTTTTGTATGAGAGAGACTGAGTTATATGAAATACTTTGTCTGCAACTATTGAAATAGTCACATTTTGACCCTTCATTCTGCTAATGTGATATATTATGTTAATTGATTTGAATATGCCATGTCATTTTTGCATCCCTGGAGTTAGTCCTACTTGAACATGGTGAGTTATCTTTTTGAGGTGCCATTGCACTCAATTTGTTAGTGTTTTTGATAAACTTTACATCTATGCTCATCTGAGTTATTGATCAAAAGTTTCTCTCTCTCTTTCCCTTCTGTTTCTGTGTGTGTGTGTGTGTTTCACTTCTCTTAATGTTTTTATGTCCTTATCTGGTTTTGGTACATAGATAGTTAATGTTGGACTCATTGAATAAGGGCAGAAGAGTTCCCTCCCTTTGAATTCTTTGATATAGTTTGAAAAGATTTGGTATTAGTTCTTTCAACATTTGGAAAATTTTAGAAGTGAAGACATACGGTGCTGGTATTTTCTTTGTTGAGAGACTTTTGTTACTGACGTAAACTCACTAATTATTATTTGTCTATTCATTTTTTTCTTATGTTCTTGTATTTCAATTTTGATGTCTAGATGTTTATCCATTTCTTCTAGGTTTTACAATTTGTCAACATACAGTTTTTATAATAGTCTCTGTTGACTTTTTAAATTTCTGTAATATCACTTAAAATGTCTCATTTTTCTTCTGTTTTTGTTTTTTTGGGTCTTTGCTCTTTTTTCCTTGGTTAGTCTAGTTAAAGGACTGTCAGTTTTATCTTTTAAACAGTCAATTAACTTTTCCATTGATTTGTTTTGTAAAAAATCTTGTCTTTGGTCTTTATTTTGTTTATTTCTTCTCTGATCTTTGTTATTTATTTTCTTCTATGGATTTGGGATTTGGTTTGTTCTTGTTTTTCTAAGATCTTAAGATGTATCATTAAGTTATTTATTTAAAACTTTATTGTCTTTTATGTAGGTGCTTATTGCTAAAAATCTCCTTTATTGACAGTGCTTTTATGGTATTCAATGCATTTTGGTGTGTTGTATTTTCATTTTCAATTAGAGAAAAATTTTAATTTCACTTTCAGCTTCTTCTAAGACCCATTGTTCATTCAAAAATATTTTATTCTGTCTCTTGTATTTGTATAATTTCTAAAATTTATTTTGTTGTTGATTTATAATTTTACTCCATTGTCATTAGAACAGATATAGTATAAAATTTCAATTTTAAAAAATTTGTTAGGACTCAATTGGTGCCTTAAAATATGGTCTATCTGAGGAAATGTTTCATGTGCTGATACAAATGTGTTTTCCGCAACTGTTGGATGAAATATTCTGTAATATCTTTTTGCCACCTGAACCTGAGAAAACCCATTTGTTTTCCTTTTCCAACTTCTAAATCATTGTGCATCACTTAATGTAGCAGAAGATGCCCACCTCCACAACCAATGTGATTCAGTTTTTTAGTTACTGTTACTTTTGTTTCTTAGAAACAGCTGGTCACTGATGCATAGCTGATCATTAAGGTGCCTATTGTAAAAACCAGTCCCCAATTGACAAATCATTCTGCCTCTGTACTTCCTGTTTGTTTATCCACATGACCTAGACCACCAGACCTAGACCACCAGAGATCAGGGCCTAGTATTTTGGAAATGATCCAGATCAGTGTCTATCAACATAAAATAAATCTGCCTCCAAATCTTGGGTGTCATTTTGGTGTTTTTGCTTGCCTTTGCATTTGGTTCATCAGCTGGGAAGACTGACTTTGATGACCTCTTTGGTCACTGGTTGTGGCCCTCACAGACAGAGGAAGGACCTCTTCAGGTCCTGATGGGAAGGCATGCCCTTGAGATTTCTTGAGTCACCTCAGAGGTCTGGAGGAGGATTCCTGGTTCTCTGCTCGAGTGGCTCACACTGGACCCCAAAGGAAGGAGGACACAATCTGTCCATGTGTCTGCCTGCATGCTTGATTCAGGTAAGACACCCAGGGGTACCCCAGTTACTCTGTCTGTTAGTCCTGCTTGGCTCCAGCAGAAGGGGAATTTGATGAACTCTTGTTAGTCAGGACCACACTCAAGGGAAAGGGGTTGGAATGTTTAACCTCTGAGTGCCTGTTGAATGAATGCATGAGTAAGTGGAATGAACAGCGTAAACAATAGACTGCTCTATCTGTGCACCAAGACTGGAAAGCACTAGTTATGGTGCCTGATTTGTCCCTCACCTGCAGTTCTGTGGTGATTGACATATGGCATAATGGAGGCCTTGCACCCTGCTTAACCAAGTAATGCCTAAGTCTCCATGAGGGGCGTGGCCAGGTGAACATCTGAAGGATCTTTCTCTGAGAAGCACCCACCCTTTGTCTGTTGTGTCATAATTCAAGGGTACACAAAATGCATGTAGGAAGTCAGAGGTGGGAACTAATTAGTCAAACTCACAGTCCCTGACTGCAAGAAAAAGGGCTTTTCTGAAATTATACAGTTAAAGAATGAAACCAAACCACTCAAAAAAAAAAAAAAAAAAAAAGAAAGAGGCCCATTTGTTCTGAGAATTTTGCCTTGGCACCCTTGGTGGCCATCACAGTTTCTGACAACACCTATAGCTTCACTTCCTGCTCCCAACTCATCTACTTCCAGCCAGTTGAACTGGTTTCAGCTAGACATTGACAACATTCAGCCACAGAGGGCCTCCTTTGAGCACTTCTGCCCCCATCCTGGTCAGATATCATCATACGATGCTCATTCAAGATGACAGTCAGCAATTCCTTCTGATTTCCACATTTTGATTGAGAAAAAAATTGGAGTGTCAGCCCTGACAAATGAGTTGCCATGGCCTTTCCCAAAGGTTAGCCCACCTAGAAAACTAAAATCAGTCAAACACTTCTCAAAGACATCAAGGAGGGGAATAAAAAGCCCATCAATATGTCAAAAGTTACTACTGTTACCCAGAAACCTGATATAAGGACTATGGACACTAAAAAATAAATGACCCTTCTGTCTGTGAGACACAAAGAAACCTGACTATCCAGGACTATCTGACTCTGACAGCTCTTGCATCCCTCTTATCAGGATCATTATGATTAAATTAAGTACACCAAGATAGTGCAGTATAATCTATTATCACTAGGTTCTTAACTTGATCACAACTGTAAAGTTTTTTTTCCACACAGGTTAACATTCACAGGTACTGAGGATTAGAATATCCCAATTTGTTTATTTCTTCTTTGAACTTTGTTATTTATTTTCTTCTACTAATTTGTGGTTTGGTTTGTTCTTGCTTTTCTAAAATCTTGAGATATATCATTAAGTTATTTATTTAAAACTTTATTTATTTAAAATTTTGATGGGCCATTATTCAGCCTACCACAGTCATTAACAGTAAAAACAAGTTTAATAATTTATACATTCTTAATATATTCTTAATAATTAAAGAATACACTGCCTACCTGCATTTAAAAAACCCCTTTCACCTCAAACAAGCTAAACATGGATTTATCTTCTCTAACCTCATTGTACTTTCTCTGTACAACATGTCCCAAACCTCAAGAGTCACTGCTTTACTATTTATTATTTGTTTCTCCACTTATGAATTTCAGGGCTATTGCTTGTCTGATAAAGTACTTGATCTGAAACCTCAATGTTAAATGAATTCTTTATTTACTAGGAAACTCAAATCAGTATGAAAACTTAATGAAGGAATTGATTTTGTTACAAATCACCCATATGTGCCATACTCTATAGGATACTAATAGATTACTGAATCAAGTTTCTCTTGGGGATGCCAGGACTCTGTTGACAATAATTCTTTGCTATTGTTTATGAAGTATTTATTACTTTTCTTACTCTACATGAGTTTTGATACGTTTTATGTAGATGTCTAGAATATTTTCTTTAAAAAGCATACAGGTAGTTCACTTTTAATATATGAAAATTTTGACTCCAAAGTTATACTTTCCTCAGCTGAAGCCTTCATATTTCTATTATTTGTCATATTTATAAATTTTATTTTTCATGAATATTTTTAATACAAAATATTTATATTTTCATTGTGTTTCTTCTGGAAAAATGTATAAAATCAAATATCGTGTTTGACAATGGATTTTTGTCTGAAGCAGAATGTGATTACTTTTTAAATAAAGAAACAATATAAGTGGAAGCCAGGATATGCAACAGCACATGGAAAATCATCAGGCACAGTTAAATGCCTGCAAGACTTATGCTCTTCTCAACCCATTTGTATCTTTAGTAAATTTTATATTTTAGTACATTTCTCTGAATATAGTAACACACATGTTTAACTATTATTATCTCTCTTCTATGCTTGTATAGTACTATGCAAAATAAATAAAACACATTTTCAAAATATATATAAATGGCCCTATATGAAAATATTCTAAACTTTTCTGTTTTCTTCCCACCCCTTCAAAGGAAATGGTTTCTTCAGTCCATTTTTTTCTGAAATAAATGTCC
>RJWM01047459.1:0-11869 GCA_004363535.1 Dasyprocta punctata | reverse complement strand
GGTGGTGAAAGCAGAAACTGGGGAGTAGAGAGGTCAAGACAAACAGAGCAAATTGTTTCATTATACAGAGGGAAAAGGAAGGAAACGGAATGCTTACACTATACCCACAGCGAAAGTGGCCTCAGAGGGATTAAAGACCCAAACATGAAAGATAAAAATGTATTCGATGAAAGAACATAACGTAGGAGGGTGTCTTTGTGACATAGGGAATGGAGACAGAGCTCCTAAACAAAAATCAAGGCACAAACCCCTAAGAAGGGAGATGTTTTAATATTTGGTGACATAAGAATTAAGGAATTCTGCTCAACAAGTGACACTGGGAAAAAGTTAACAGATGGCAGATTGAAAGATGTTTGCAATGTAGAAAATGAGCCTAATGTTTAAGATGTATAGATGGGGTTAGGGCATAGCTCAGTGGCACAGCTCTTGCCTAGCAAGCATGGGGCCCTGATTTTGACCCACATGCACACACACACACACACACACAGGAAATGCCTGCACATCAATAAAACACACCTCCATAAAGGATACCACAATGTACCCTCAGATGCTCTGTACTACATCTGAGAAGCTTCCTGCCCTAGCTCTGCAAAAGATATCTCTCCAAGATCAAATCCCCTCCTGAATGCATCCTGCAGGCAGTAACTGGTCCAGGAGGGACAAGAAATGTCTAACTCCCTTACCTGGGAGGCAGAACACTCCAAAAATCCATGTTCCCTCCAGAGCTCCCTTGGGAGCTCAGCTTCAGAGCAACTTCATCACAGTTCAAATTCTTCATCTGCCAAATTCTGTTCACTCACTCACTCACTGGTGTCAGTTCACGAGAATATATCCCCTTCCCCCCTCAATAGATCTCTTCCCTACAATCTCACACTCAGAATCAGTTTCACAGAAAACGCAACCTGTATCAGTTAATACTGGAAGTGGTCTTGGGAAGCAAACTAAAATGGAATTTTTATTTTTATGTATGTATGTATGTATATGTTTTTATCTGTTTGTTTTGAGACAGAGTCTCACTCTGTAGTTCAGGCTGGCCGTGAACGCATGCTGATCCTCCTGCCTCAGCATCTTGAGTGCTGGAATCACAGGCATATGCCACCATACCTGACCTAAAATGGGATTTTTGAAGCTAGATCACCTGCCAGGGGCCGGAAGTGAAGCTCTGTCTCTGGTGGTCTATAGAGTACCAAGAGCCCCTGGCACGCAGTCGTGGTGCCGTTGTCAGCATCTGTAGTGATGCCAAAGTGGAATAGGACGTGAGAGGAATAAACTGATAGCTGTACCACGTCAGCTGAGAGTTCTCCACTGTGGAATTGGGTGGCTGTGGCTGGAGGTTATCATTGCATTGGAGAAAGACCATAGAGGACTGAGGGTGACTGATCACCAAAAGAATGTGAATTCACCAGTGCGATTCCTGCAAAAACCAATATACTGACATGAAGTTATTCTTGTTAGATATTTATTTGATCATCTCTGGATCAATAAAGGAAATTATGTGAGGCTGAATATCAAATATTTACATGACTCCTTGAGGGCAGATTTTTTTTCAGTCCTATTTATAGATGTATGCAGCGGCCCAGAACAGTATCTGATATGTAGTAAGAGCTCAATGAATATTTGGGTTGTATATGTATGATTTTTCTTTTCTTTTCTTTTCTTTTTTTTTTTTTTTTGCTGTGCGTGCTAAGCAAGCACTCTCCTACAGAGATACTTCCCCAGCCCAATAAAATTTGACTATGCTAGACATTCTACAAAATTTCCCAGAATAGGATTTAGGGACAGGGAACTTAGCAAAGAGAAAGTTAAGTACTTGGAAATTGATGGATTTGAAAAGAGAGAAAAAGCCAGGTGTGGTGGTGCATGCTTGTAATCCCAACACTTGGAAGGCTGAGGCAGGAGGATCATTGAGAGTTTGAGGCCATCTGCATTAAAAGGTGAGCTCAAAGCTAGTCTGAACTGCATAGTGACACCCTGTCTCAAAAGGACAAAAAAAGAAAAGTGGTAAAAATAGATAAAAATCAGTATCTATTAATATTAAATGCTAACGTTAAACATGTATCTTTTAGGGATTGCTCACACCTTTCAGTAAATAACTATGTATCTGTGTTAATTATCTCATTTGACACAACTACCCTCTAAGTCAGGCAGTTATGATCCCCATTTACAGATGAGGAAAAGGAAGCTCAGACAGGTTACACAGTTTACACAGCTAGTACAAAGTTAAGCTGAAAGTCACACTGAAGATGGCAAGGGTGGATTTGAGTCCAGGCAGTGTAGCTTCAGGCTCTTATCTAACAGCATGCGCCCCTTTGCTAGGACTTTTTGCTGATTCAGAGGGGTGAAGATGATTATTAAAACTTAGGCTCCAACATATGATCCAGTTGGGTTTGGTGAAATACCATAGACTTAGAAATAGCCCTGAGTTTAAACACTTGATTTTCTACTACCTGGCTGGCTAATTTTCACTTCTGAGTCTCAATTTTCTCAGTTGTAAAATGGGAATAATATTCACCTTGCAATTGTAATGAACAAATGAGGCACAGATCAAAAAAACTCTTCTTTTCTCTATTGCATTATGAATATTTAACTTAGATCTGGGGTCTTAATTCATTTAAGCCACAGATCTGGTCAAAACTTTTCTTAGAAAAATGACTTTAGGTACAAAGAATAAAATGCATAGCTGGGTATGTTGGCACATGCCTGTAATCCCAGCACTCAGGAGGCTGAGGCGGGAGGATGGTTGCAAGTCTGAGGTCAGCCTGGGCTACAAAGTGAGCTCAAGGCCAGCCTGAACTGAACTGTATAGTGAGACCCTGTCTCAAAAAGACCAAAAAAAAAAGGAAAGAAAAAAAAAAAAAAGAATAAGATTACAAGGGAAACCAAGTATGGGATATATTATTATAAAAATGTTTTAAATTCAGATTTATGACATATTGACATAGGCATGTGTTAATGCATTAACTAACGAGACCTAGCAGCCAGTTCAATCATGACAGTGCATTTGAGGAATTGAGGAGGGCGAAAGGCGCTTGTATCTGTCATGTGAAATGAACATTAGTACTAGAGTTGCTGATTGATGACAGGAGTTGGTTCTGCTAAGTGTGCTGGGATTTGGTGCCAGCATTCACAATAGAAGGAAATGATCAATTCCAATAACAGTTTAGTAAATTTTAAAAAATATACTTTTCCCCTTTCAAGTTCACGAGATTAGGAACAGCTGGTTCCGGGAAAGGTGGTGCAGAGGGAACTCCAGAATCAACCTGTTTTGGGGGGCGACTTCTGGCAGAAGAGGCCTCTTCCGTCATGATTTTGGATGTCAGTTAGTTGGCTTTGTGTGGAGCAAAGTCACATGTCTCCAATAGCCCTGCCCGAAACCAAATTCCTGATCTTTTTTCCACCTCATCCAAAGCCCTCTTCTGCTTAGTGCATGGTCTTAACTTCCTTTTCTAGTTAGTTACCGGGTGAAAACCGCGGAGTCTTGCCATGAGTCTCACACCTCCACCTCCCATTAATCCATCAGGAAATCCTGTTACTTTGCCTTCAAAATAAATCCAAATCTGACCCCCCTCACCTCCGCTTGTCCCAACCTAGTCTGAGCCATTGTCACCCATCACCTCGTATCTGGTAAGCTGGTAACTACAATGGGACCCGCTCTGCCCGCCTCCTCCCCACTGCTCCCTTCCTCTACTGAAGTGGTTTTGTTTGTTTGCTTGCTTGTTATATAAGTCTCTATATGTAGTTCAGGCTGGCCTTGAACTTGCAGCAATCCTGCCTCAGCCTCCCAAGTGCTTGGATTACAGGCATGCACCACCACACCTAGCTGAAATTCATTCTTAACACAGCAGACAGAGGTTCTTTCCTGGTTGTGGGCTCCGATCAATCCACTGCTGGCACATTGGCCAGCCTCTGTGCTATGGAAGCAAGCTTCTACCTTGGGGCCTTTGCACTGACTTCACTGTTCCCATTAACAACCATAATCTTTCCTCTGGTATCAGTAATCTACACTCTCACATCTCTTTGAGGTCAGCATGCAAATCCCACCTCCTCCATGAGGCCTACCCTGATTGCTGTATATGTAACCTCTCTCTCTAGACCTCTTCTTCCCTGCTCCAATTTTTCCTTTGTTCTTCATGTGTAAGACCTAGCATATTATAATACACTCATTTACTATCTTTAGTATCTCTTTGATCCACCTCCAACTAGATATATGCTCACTGCTGTATTTCTAGCTCCTAGAACAGGAGGTAGCATATAAGAGGTGCTCAGTAAATTGAGTAACTCAATAAAAGAAGCATGACTGGGTGGTTGCATGTCACACTGAAACAGCTCCATCCCAAACCCAAGCTCTGTGGCCAACAAGCTGCGCGACCCGAGGTAACTCACTGCAGCTCTCCGAGCCTGAGTTTCATGCTCAGTACCACTGAAATCACAAATCCTATCTCAGAAAGCTGTGAGGACTAAGTGAGCTGGCCGGTAAAGGGGTTGGCACTTTGCAGGTGTTTAATACATGTGAATTCCTGGTCCCCTTCAGATGTGGAAATAGTCACTTCCGCCTGTTGGCACAAGGTCCCTGGAACTCCGGTAAAAGGGCAGGGCTCGTATCCTCCTCTCTGTCCCGTTCTCAAAAAGGCTCAGAATAGAACGAAAGTCTCCTGGCTCCACTTGCAGCCGTGGCCAACAGACCACACGACCACTTTTTCCTGTCCACTACTTTCCTTGGAGGTGGAAAGTAGTCTGTTGGAATAACTTACCCAGGGGCAGGGAAAGGAAAAAACAGCAAAAATTGTTTTAAAAGGGAGTTATACAAGCATACACAGGAAAACCCCACTGAAGGACATAAATGCTGATTCAAAGGCGGAGGAAATATGACATTTGACAGTTTTCCAGGCCTTTCCTGGTTCTGAATTGCCTCTTCCATCACGCATTTTTTCTTGCCCACAAAATGGGCATTAAAAAAAGAAGACAGGTTTAAAAACACCATGCAGAAGAGAGGAGGGAGTTTGAAGTAGCTGTTAAACAAGAGCATAAAATGTGGCTCCCTATTCTACCCAGCCAGTTCCCTGACTAGTGACAGGGAAAAGACAGGGTCCGGCAGAAGCTGATGTCTCCCCGGGGAGGAAGAATGAATTCTGGGTTACTAATGGAGACCATTCTTCAGGGGCCGCTTTGATCTTCTGCCTGACCCAGGGCTGGAGACCAGCAAGCCAGGACTCCATGGAAAACTGCTCCTTGCTGCAGTCCCAGATAGCTGTCCTCCTGCTAGGGTGTGTGCCTGCGAAGTCAGGGCAGCCCTCCCATCCAGCCCAGCCGGTGCCCAGTTCCTGTGCCCCGAGATAATTGGCCCTGAGTGTCCTGCCTCCCAGGTTCCTCACCATGCAAAACAATGTGGGGCTTCACTGCCGAGTGAGATACATGCTGGTCTTTCTTGAGGGTTCATGTCTTTGCCATGCGCCCTGGTGCAGAAGATCGTAGCACTGAGATTTTTTTTTTAAACCTGGATTTTTGGAATTTGATTTGGAAAGGAGCAAAACAAACATGAAAGTCAGGTCGTGAGAGGTTAGTAGCTCTGGGCATCTGTCCTCTTGAGGAGGTTCAACGCTTTCCAAGGCTGCCTGGAGCCCAGGGAGCCCTGGGCCATCAGAGGACAGGACGGCAGAGTCATTCTGCAGGGCAGCCCGCTCCCCATCCCTGGGGAGGAAGCACCACGCCTCGTGTGGCTTCTCTTGGGCCAGTCGTGCATACTGCATGCCGGGCTCTGTGCCTGCTGCTCAGGGATCTGGCCAGTCCTCGTGCCTTGTCATGTGGCGCTTTGCTTTCGATGCAGAAAGTGACAGTCACATGAGCTTGAAATGGAAAGATACAAAGGTTGAGGCTCCCGCTTAGTGAAGGAAGATCCAGAAAGACTCATCTCTGACCCCCAAAAGAATGAGTGGGAGTTAACTGAGCACAGTCAGAGAGGACTGTGAGTAGATGTTTTAGTTACTTTTCTCTCTTTGCTGACACCCCAGGTTAAGGAAGGAAAGGTTTATTTAGCTCACGATTTGTAGAGATTTCAGTCCATAAACGGCTGGCTCCAAGGCAAGGTGGCACGTGGCAGAGGGGCACAGGAGGTGGTGGAAGACAGAAAAAGCAATAGAGGCAAAAAGGAGAGACAAGTCTCTTTTTTTATCTTACCCAGACTGCTGGGATTAGGGCAGTGCCAGTCCAATGGGTGGGCTGACCCAGCAATCACCCACCCTTAATCCCAGCACCTTTAATTCTAGCATTGAACCATGAATCAATTACAAACTCTAGATTCAGCTACCTCTGAAAAAGCCCCATCTAAAAGTACAGGAGGCTTTGGAGGGACGTTTGAACAAACCGTAACAGTAGGGGAGGGGTAGAGACAATGAAATAGGAGGTAGACTTGATTTCTCCTTCCTACTCTAGAGCTACCAAGCTGTGTCATGTGAGCAACTTTGCTTGTTGTCTCCGAGCCTCAGGCTTCTCATCTGTAAAATGGGTGATAACAGTCCTACTTTACTTAACAAAAGCTAAAGTTCGCTAAGCCCATGTTGGATGCCAGGCACTGTTCTAAGCGTCTTACTTATATTCATTCTTCAGAAAAGATAAAAGTAGGACTCTCATATAGATGTTAAATATCCCAGGTTTTATGGAACTGATTAAGTACTGAGGTAACCAGCAAGATGTTCTGATTAGATCAAGGGGAAATAAAAATATCCCACAATTATAGTCAGACAAGAAACACTGGAATGAATTTACAAGTAGGTATATAAGTGCGAAAGTTGGTCAATAACCAGAAGGCAGTAATAAAGTGCATTCTACTGGACACAATTTGCACATCTAAGGATAAGAACTATGTCAGTTTTCTACAACTTACAAAGTTGTCAAGTAGCTCAAAGACAAGGAAAGGCAGAAGATGGCCTTGTCTGCTGAGCTAACACATCTACTAAATTTCAAGGTCTTTCAAATTTATCCCAGTGGTTTTGCCAACTCCTTATGATTATAGTTATGTTAAAGAAAAGTTACTCTTGATCACCAAACAAGGTTAATTTCATTAGATTCGGTCCAATTGTTTTTTCTTGAGACAAAGTCTCATTACATAGCTCAGACTGATTTTGAACTCACTATGTAGCCCAGTTTGGCCTTGAATTCGCAGTGATCCTCCTGCTTCAGCCTCCTGAGTGGTGGGATTACAGATGTGTGCCACCATGTCTGGTGACTATTTACATATAACCAGTGAGAATGTTCATTAACCATAAAGACCTCTTAAATTTGCATCACAAAATGTATTTTTATGTTAAGTTTTTATTTTTTATTACTACGTGTTTGCAATACATAATAGTTATACTCCTCCTGGGAGTTCGTGCGTGTATCTCCATTGTCTTTTCATTCCTTCCTCTCTGCTCCCTCCTTTCTCTCTATCTCTTGGTCTCCTTCCCTTTTGCAAAGAGACCTTCTTATTTCCTATTATCTTTCTTTTATTTTGCTCTTATATTTAAGCTTGTGTGCCTGGTTTATTTCACTTAATATTGTGGTCTCAAGTTGCATCCACTTTCCTACAAATGACTCAAGTTTACCTTTCTTTACTTTTCTTTTCTTTTTTTTTGTACTGGGAATCGAAACTCAAGGTCTTGTGCTTGCTAGACAGGTGCTGTCCCACTGAGCTACATCTCTGGTCCAAGTTTATCTTTCTTGATGACAGAGTAGTACTCCCTCGTGGGTAAATATCACATTTCCTTTATCCATTCATCTGTTGATGGATATATAAGCAACTTCCAAGGTTTAGTTGCTATGAATTGTGCTGCCATAAACATGGCTATGCATGTATTACTGTAATACGATGTCCTTAACTCTTTGGGGAAGATAACTAGATAGGGAATAACTGGGTCAAATGGAATTTCTAGTTTTAGTGTTTTGAGGAATCTCTATACTGATTTTCATAGTGGTTGTATTGGTTTGCACTCCCACCAACAATGTAGAAGGGTTCCCCTCTCCCCACAGCCTCTCCAGCATTCGTTATTGTTTGATTTCTTGATAATATCTATTCTTTCTAGGGTGAGATGAAATCTCAGTGTTGTTTTAATTTGCAGTTCTTTCATGGCCAGCGATATTGAACATTTCTTCATGTGTTTATTGGACAGTTGTAGTTCTGAGAAATATCTTGCAACACAAAATTTACAGCTGTATAGTTTTGTGTACGTGTGTTTCTTGCCATGTGGGGGATCAAACCCAGGACCTTGCACATGCTCAGTGCATGCTTTACCACTCAGCTACACTCTAGTCACAGAGTCATATAGCTTTAAACAATTATAAAAATAACACTTTTTTTCTGGAAACTTTCACTGGAATCTCCCACTGGAAAATTTTCAATCTCAATTATTTGTTATACCAATGTTAAGAGGCCCAGCTCAAGAAACTTTTCCCAACAGATTTCTTTCACCTTTTGTAGAATTTTGAATGAATTCCTATTTTGAGGCCCACCCCCAAGTATCCTAAGGTTCCCTCCCTGCCAAGGAGTGACCTCCGTTAACACCTGTAAGCCAAATACCAAGCCAGTTTTCTTGGAGAGTTTTGTAGTACAAATTTTATTTCTGAAAATGTCTCATCACACCTGATTTAATAAGCACCACTCTCAAATACGTAATACTTCACATGAGGCTTTGGGTAAAGTACATTTGTCCTTGTGAAAGGAAGACACAACCTTGGTGAGCTGTGCAAATAACTATCACCATAAAAAACAAAAGAGAGCCGGGCATGGTGGTGTATGCCTGTAATCACAGCACTCGGGAGGCTGAAGCAGGAGGATTGTTGCAAGTTTGAGACCAACCTGGACTACAAAGTGAGCTCAAGGCCAGCCTGAACTGCATAGCAAGCCCTTGTCTTAAAAAGACATCAAAAAAAAAAAAAAGAAGAAGATTCCGTAGAGCCCAGGAATTCTGGAAAGTCAATGAGAATCAGAGACCATTTTAAAATGCTTTCCTTCAGTTTACAAAAGCAGAGTCTACTAAATTGTTATGGGTTACAGATGGTTTAAGAAGAGAGACAAAAGACTTCCTTATAAATTTGGAAAATAGAACTATAAAACAACATCAACAGTATCCCAAACAAATAGCTACAATAAAATTTCCCTCATCAGTTGCCTCGGCCCTCTGTAACTAATTCTTGTTCTGCTGGCTTCTGAGAGGTTCAAGCAACCATCTGCTTCTAAGCTCAAAAAGTCCTGGAAATCTTGAGTCATGCCACAAGGTACAGCCTGAGAGTTGTCTAAGAATGTCAGCTTTGCTTGGAAGTGTCAGCAATTTGAAGTATCTGATGGAGTTTCTTCCCATGAGACTGATCTTTCTGGTTGGTAAAATAGACTCTGACAAATAGTTTACGGCTGCGAGCCTCAGGGGCACCATACCAGACCGAAACTTGACATGACTTTTCCTTTTCTCTTCTTCCTTCCTTCCGTCCTTCCTTCCTTCCTTTCTTCCTTCCTTCCTTCCTTCCTTTCTTTTTTTCTGAGATGGAGTTTTGCTGTGTTGCACAGATTAGCCTCAAACTCTTGACCTCAAGTGATCCCTCTGCCTCAGCCTTCTGAGTAGATGTGACTAGACATACGGCTACTGTGCTTGGTTTTGTGGTTATTACTGAACATTTTTAAAATGTGAAAGACCCATGAGGGTTCCTAATAAAAACTGTGAAACTGACAAGGAAATAACTGGGTGTGTCTATGGCATACAAAATAAAGGCAATGAAAAGGGAAAAGGAAAAGATATAAATCTGTATATATGTATATGTAAGATAAATAAAATGAACACACTGCTGAATGTATTCGTTATTGAGAAAGAACAATTAATACTCATATGATTGGATCAGTTTTACATGTCTATATCTGTTAATGTAAGTAACCATTTTGAAGATAACAATACGCAGTATTGCAACCATTGTCAAGTTTCTATCATCCTGTTTTGTAAACCTGCAATGTTACGGTTGTGCATTTACTCTAGTTGTTTGTTTGTCTCTTTCGCTTGTTGTCTTTGTTATATATGTCTTTTCTTCTTCTTCGCTTAAATAAAAAAAATACTTAAAAGAAAACAAACAAACAAACAAAAAAAACCAAATAAAGGCAATGAAACCATTGCAAAAAAAGAGAACTTAGACAAAATATCCCTAAAAATGATTAAGTCAGCCTTTCATATTACAGTGATACATGCATACCCGTTTATAGCAGCACAATCCACAGTAACTAAAGCAGCCTAGATGCCCACCAACAGATGAATGGGTAAAGGAAATGCGGTATTTATACATAATGAAGTACTATTCTGCCATAAAGAAAGGTAAACTGAAAAAAAAAGAGATTAATTGGAGTCATTTGTAAGAAAATGGATGCACCTTGAGACTATAATATCAAGTGAAATAAATCAGACACACAAACTTAAATATCCCATGGTTTCTTTTGTATGAGAAACTCAAAATTTAGCAAAAGAGCAAACTGGAAGATAGGTAATAGGAAGCAGGAAGAGAGATCCTTTGCAACCAGGAAGGGGACAGAGATGGGGGAGGGGAGGTGAAGGGGGTAAACAAAAGAATTGAGATGTGTTATGCATACACACCACATTGCCATGAGGAATGTAATCATACATACTGTAAACGTGTCCTAATAATAAATAAAAATGAAAAAATCTATCCTTTAAATTGCTAAGTGTTACAAGCAATTCATAATTTGTACAGAGGGAAGAAACCTTGGTAGACATAAAATAGTTCAGAGACAAAATTTTTTGGTACCAAGAATATCCAGTAAAAAGGCCCGGTAAACCTGGAGTAGAATCAGACATCTTCACGTCTACAGCTGTCTGCCACGTAAGTCCCAAGTGCTCCCCAACCAAGGCCCACTGGCCTTGACCATGCGAAGCTGGAACTAAGGAAGGAAGGCTGGAGGGAGCAAGCATTTTAAAAACAAACTAAACTCTGTTTGTTTTTAAAAGAGAGAACTCTGTGCTTCTGCTGCCAATATCGTCAGGCAAAGCATCTCTGAGACTCAGATAAAGGTAGAAGAACTTGAGAAAATGATTCTCTAAGAGTTCCAGTTCACAAGAAAATTAGCTCATGCGTGTTTTTTTTTCCCTTAAAGATAAAGCATACCGTGGACAGCAACAGCATTATCTTTGAGGCTTCCTGTAAAGTATTCTAAATTGTTTTATTTTGAGAGAGAATTTTACTAGGTTGCCCAAGTTGACCTCAAACTCTCAATCCTCCTGCCTCAGCCTACTGAGTAACAGCCATGCCTGGCTGAAGTATACAACTTAATATTTACATGAATATCATTTTACCAATGTTAACTTATTCCAAAGGTTGTTGAAATTTTTTCTTTCTTTCTTCTGTTTTTTTTTTCCACACATGCTAGGTAAACTCTCTACCACTGAGCTACATCCTCAACCTGTGAACATCTCTTTTACTTGACAATTCTTCCCAACCATTTCTTCCACCAAACCTAAATATATACTATAATATGTCTTTTTTTCACATCTTTTCTTTATTAATGCATTTTGGTTTTACAGATTAATAGGTTTCATTGGGGCAGATTCATCCATGCATATAATATATTTCAATCCTTTCCTCTCCCATCACCCCCTTACCTTCTCCTCCCCCCAGTTTCACTTTTTGTAGGGTTTCAATGTGTATAACACATTTCGATCATACCCTATTACTCACCCTTACACCTCACCTTCTCCTATTCCCTTCCTCTTGTCTAATAATAGTCTCCCTTCCACTTTCTTGTCATCTCTTTTAGATTCCATATATTAGGGAGAATAGCAGATATTTGTCTTTCTGAGTCTGATTTATTTTGTTCAACACCATGATCACCAGATCCATCCATTTT
>RJWM01047458.1:0-11973 GCA_004363535.1 Dasyprocta punctata | reverse complement strand
TGCTGTTTGCCAGGTGTTTTTAAGTCACTGAACAGACATCCTTCACCCTGAAGAAGTTCTAGAAGAAACATTTCAATCTCCTCCATTGCTCAACCTCATTGACAAAGCCTGGCAAGTTGTCATATACCATACCTTATAGTTAGCCTAGTAGAAACTGTAGCCAAAATGTGTAACTAAATGTGACTTTAAAGGGGTTGATGCACAGGTAGTGGAGGAAGTCGTGTTCTTAGGTGAAAGTATGGCTCTAGATGTTGATGATGTAGACATGGAGAATCTTTTTGAGGGCCATAAGTAGTAAATGGTAGTGAAAAAACTTACTGAACTCCAGAGTGAGCAGCAGAAGGCACTTGCTGCAAAGCATTCCACTGGGAAGAATAAGACAGGGAGGATGGCAGTGATGTAGTAAAATTCAATATGGAAAAATGGAAGGAGTGCCACAATTTCCTTGAGAATCACCACCCCAACATAACTAATGATTAGTGTGTTCAATCTGATGTACCAAAATGTGGTCTTTCATTATGCCATATGGGACAAAACAAGTGACATTAGACAGATTTTTCATCAAAATTGACCCTGCAGGTAAAAGACAATGAAGATGAAACCCCTGAAGTTGATCTTTCTGATGTCCTTATGGAGGGGGACTCTCCCTGCAAACAATAACCTCCTCACCCAACCTTCCTGTCCTCCACACCAGAAGATGACTCAAGCAAGTTTATTTTTCTCTTCTCAAACTGTATTGGATGGGACTGTACTTTATTTCATATTTTCATGGTTTACATATGGTGAAGAGATTAACATTACATTGAACCTTATAGGAAAAGCTAATTCAGTTTGTAACCAAAATCAGTGTGCGAACACATTCATTTGGATCATGTGGAGATTTGATGTGGTTTATGACCATTTCTATTTGTGAGCAGAACTGTAGAATGAATTGTTTGAGAACTGAGGCACCACTGTATCTGACTGAAGCAAAGCTTCCAGTGACCATGGGCACATTCATCTCATTGTACTTAAGAGTACACACAAACATTCATAGCTCTTATTCTTTACACTTAGAAACACCATTGTATATACTATTACCTATGAACTTCTCTGGGAGGTAAACTTCCATTACGTATATAAACAGGCAATTTGAGTCATCAAACTCAGGACTTTGGGCTTGCCAGGAAGACACTTAGGCCACTGAGCTACATCCCCAGCCCAAATTAATTTACTTTAAAGTAAATACTTGTGCAAAAAGTATAAACGAAACAAACTTCCAGGGAAGCATAAAAGCAACATTGGCAAGACAAAGGGCAACTTAATGTTTTCCATAATTGTTATAGGTTCTTGGGAGACAGAAATGGGGTGAGTTTTGCCATGAAGATAACCACTTTCTTAGGAAAAAAAAAGACTACTCACAAAATGGCACAACCTAAATTATCTCATTACTTTTGATATAATACAATAAAATAAAATATAGTTAACTTTGAATCAGTTTACTAAAAACAAAATTCTAAATGCTCAAACCATAGAAATACCTAGCTAAAAGAAATCAAGCTATAAAATTTAGCATTTTAGAAATAATATATAATTGATCATTAAATAAAATATTTTAAAGATAAAAACCTATTTCCCTTTAAATGGTTTTGGTGTTCATAATTAAATACTCCAGCAGAAGGCCAGAAAATAGGATGGGACAATGGACCTACATTCCTCAAGATGTTCTTACTGTATACATAGCTACAGTTTTTATATCTCAAGACTTGTAAATTTCAGAAAACAGTTAAGAAAATTACAAGTATTGGTGAAGAAACAAGGTAACAACTATGGAAAAACATAAGGAAAAAACTTTTAAAGCTACAAATCAAAAACTAATTCTAGAAAACAACCTAATTATTGCATACAAGATTACACTGCCTATTCTACAATATGAAAGAATATTGGTAACCAACACCTTTTACAATAGAAGACTTTAGTATCTTTTAGAATATGAGAAAAGAAATGGAAATATTTTTTATAAAATTAAAACAGCAACTATTCTTTTTATGAAGGTTGTATTGGTTTTGATAAATCCTTCTTCAATAGTAAATAACTTTTCAAAAGCAAAAATTTAAATGTTCATATTGTTTGGTAATATTATCACAAAACATTAAGTACTTGCTAATCTTATATCTGATCAAACAAAAATTACTTTTGACTCAGGTAAACACTGCATTCTATAAAACCCGTGACTCTCCAGACTGACATCATCCCAATCATTCAATACAAAGCTACCATCTTCCTTAGTAATTTAACTGAAAATGAGGGTAGACATATGGAAATGGGAAACTTCCTTTACCATATTTTTTTTCAGAGAAGGCAACATATTAAACAAACAAATCTGGACAGGGAGCAGATAATCAAATCCCAATGCAGCCACAAAATAAACTGCCAGGCAGGTAACACATCAGGATTTAGACTGCTCCTCTCTAAGGCTTCTGGTCTCCCCAGGATAGAGAATTGACCTCCATTCAATCAGGTACCACAGGAGATCCTCGAATAGTCTTATGAGAGGGTGATAAGTGCTCTGTGGTTAGAGATAAGCAGAACATGGTCTCTATTTCCAATGGGGTATTTTTAAATATGTTCAAATGTAGATGCAGACATTTCTAGACTTAGGTATGGTTCATAAATTTATAATTGAAACAAAGAAGAAAGGAATAAATGAAGAAAAGAAGGATGGAAGGAAGGGAAAAGGAAAGAAGGAAAGAAGACACATACACAAATGATATTCACAGAAGGTGGAAACTGCCAAGAATAAGTAAGTGAAGCACAATGGGATCCATAGGATTTTAGAGAAGACACTGAGCATTACTTCACTCAGTGAGAGATCTCACTAATTTTCTGAGATTTCTGAAATTTCTAAACTGCTTATAAACTTAATCCCAACCAAAAACTATCTCCAAGAAAATCAGCTGAGATAAAACTGAACTGCCAGAAGCACCTTTCAGAAATGAATTCACACACACACACACACACACAAACACAAACACACACACAATGTAACCCAGTATTTTCCAAATTCTATGCACATAGAACACTTTTCATGGTACAAACATGAATGTTCCATCAAAACCACAATTTGGAAAGTAACTTACAGTACCTAAACTTTGCACAAATATGCATATTTTTTTTCAAAAACCATTGAATCCTTGTAAACTATATAGGACATACATTTTCATTTATTAAAATACACTCTTCTAAAGCCTGTAGCCAAAACCCTTAAATGGAAATCAATTTTTGCATAATATTTGTTATAGTGTGTTTGGATGCCCCCCCACCCTTGAGTCTCATGTAATCATGGAGGTGGCCCAGGGGTGGAGCTCATATACAGTGTAAGGGTGGGAAGAAGGCATGTCATCTCTCTCTTGCCAGGTTCTCACTTTGCTGTCTGCAGTGGCCATGAATGGCCACCCTGCCATGCCACGCTGCCTTGAAGCCAGCTGAGTATGGATTGAAACCTCGAATATTGTAAGAAATAAACTTTTCCTTTCCTAATTTTGGGTGATAGGTATTTTGTCTCAGCAACAGGAGAAAAGTAACTAAGACAATAATCTTTAGATTTCCTTAACTCCATACTCAGATTAAATTTTTTTATTTTAAAGAGAAAAAAAGAAAAATCAAGAAATAAACGAACAAAGAACAACAAAAGCAAAATGATTACAAAAATGGCAATATACAATTTCTAAACAAGATAATAGAAATTTAACAATGGTTGTTATATTGCATATTTCTTTCCTCAAAGTAGTTGCTCAGGCTACCAGATACAGGCATGTAAGAGAAACCATATTCATAAGACAGACTTGCATGTGTAAACATTGTATTGTCTCACTAATGTAAAAAAAATTCAGCAAATAAGATCCAAAAGTTATAATAGATATAGTAAGAGGTAAAGAAACTGCTCAAAGCGGAATGCTCAGTTTATTTTTAAAATAGCCTAAAAAAAAAGCCCATAGCCTATATTTGGCAATTGTAAAAGGTGGAAGAGCCAGAGATTTAGCTCAGTGGCCTAAGTGCCTGCCTGGCAGGCACGAGGTTATGAGTTCGATCCCCAGTACCAAAAAAATAAAAATAAAAATAAATAAAAAATAAAAGGTGGAAGCAAATTTTAAGAAACCTTCCTTGTAATTCATTTAGCTGTGCTTCACATATCAAAATTACCTGAGACCCATGGTTAAAATATGCATCTGTTTTTTTTTTTGTTTTTTTTTTTTTTGCGGCACCGGGGATTGAACTCACAGCCTTGCGCCTGCCAGGGCAGGCACTTAAGCCACTGAGCCAAACTCCCGGCCCTAAAATATGCATCTGAAACACCACGAATGGATACACAAAGCTTTCTTAGAGAGGTGGCACCCACTTCACATGGGAGGCCTGAGATGAACCAAGTCTCGGTTCATATCAGGTCCATGACAGCAAACATCATTCACCTAACATATGGGTTGGCTTGCTCTGGGAACTTTATCCCTAGGCCCACTGCATCCTACTTTTGAAAGTCAGGCAAGGCTTCTCCATTCTGGAGCTCCTCACACAGGACCACTGAGTAGTGTGACCAACTTCCAAGTCCAGAACAAGTACCAATTCTATGGGACCAGGAAGCCCAGCAGCAACCAACAAGGCAAGCATGGAGACAGTTAGAACTCCTGGCCCAGTTCACAGTCCAGCCCAGCAGGTACAATCAGATAACCTGGGCTTTGAGTTCAAAATGTGTCCACAACAATAACCAAACAACTCTCACCTGGGGCATTTGCAAACACCAAGGGTTTCCATGTAACAAATCCAGGTAGCACAAGCAGTCAATGTTGCCTCTAAGTGTGTGCAACACATCTTTAAAAGAGTTCATTGTAAATTTAAAAGACAACTGGAAATAATTAGAATCACTCATGTAAGGCATATAATGTAAGAAAAGTAATGTATATAATGTGTTAACTATTCATGTACACTTTAAGACTAGTATTAAGACATGGATCAGACTATGATAAAATTTTTGTATTGAAAATTCTCAAAAAAATTTAAACTCATTACTCCGGAAAAGTCTTCAAAGTTACTGTTCTAAGAAACTCAAATTGTAGACTTCAGAAAATGAATTAAAACAGTAAAAAACATCACTTGTCTAACATACTGTTATGGCTTGTATCTAGATGTCTCCCTAAAGACTCATGTGGTCATAGGTGTGGTTTTTCAGAGGTGGCTGGATCTAGGGAGTGTGATGCTGGGGTTAAGAGTTTAATACTAGGACTAAAGGTATGACGCTGGCTTAAGGGTGTCCCACCCCAGTTGTGTGCAGCACCATCCAAAGGGCAGGTAGTGTGGATGAAATATAAAGGCAGGCTTGGTTGCTGCTGCTGCTGCTTCACTGCTTTGCTGTCTTCTGCCTTCCAACAACTTTGTCTCCTTGTGATGCCCCTCTTTGTATGCTACCCTGACATGGAGTCAGCCTACTGTGGACTGAAACCTCTATAAACTGTGAGCCAAAATAAACCTTTCCTCCCTTAATTTTTGGTGTCAGGTAGTTTGTCTCAGCAACAAGAAAAGAAACTAAGGATACTTAAACACAGGCTTTTGCTTTATGGCAATAGACTATTAAATGACAAAGTACTTATTTGCTTTAAACTGAAATAATATATTGAAAAATCTTAGGGATAGTTTTCATTATTCCTTTATCTAACTGCTTTTAGAATTAACCCACTAGCAATACATAAAGATTTCTAACTTACATAACCAGTGACACTACACAGTACACACTCTGCTTCTGAAAGGTAGAAGTTGGGCTCTCTCTCCCTCTCGCTGCCATATCTTCAGAATCTAATGGTTGGGCATGCAGTTTATAGCTATACAACATTTTATCCGGTGAATCTATCATATTCTATGTAAATTTCTATGAGTTCTTGATAGACTACGTTCCTTTGGGATGAAATAGCAAGTTCTATCCTACTTAATATTCAGCATTTTGTGTCAAGATGAGCTAGAAGGGAGCAAAGTGGTGAGTGACAAAGCCTCAGCTTTGTACCCATGGTCAGGCCCCCGGGCTGCTTCTAACCTGGACAAGTGCAAGGGCATAAAGTCTCATCTATGAAGATGATTGTGCATTCCAGTGATCTACCATACATTTTCTTAATAATACTGTACTTAATGCTTAAAAACCTGATAAGATGGCAGATTCTTATCACAATACAAAAATTTCATTCACACACACATTATATATATATGTATATACATATATATATAATGTAAAATATATATATTATTGTAAAATTCAGGTTGGTTTTCAACTCACTATGCAGTCCCAGCTGGCCTTGAACATGCAGTGATCCTCTTGTCTCAGCTTCCCAAGCACAGGGATTACAGGAGTGTGCCACCACACCAGTTGTTGCTTTTTTTTTTGTAAGAAAAAAATAGCCAGGCATGTTGGCATACTCCTGTAATCTCCACACAGTGGGAGGCTGTGGCCAAAAATCACAAGTTTGAGCCCATTTTAGAGATGCACTACTCAGTGCAAAGGCACTGGGTTCAATCTCCAGTGCTGTGGGATGTGGCCTCAGCATAACCAGGTAGAGAGTGGAATCTTGGGTAAGTCATGTAAGCTCTGCACACTTTGATGTCAGAATGTGCATGGTGAGGTGATGGGGAGAACAACCATCTCTTAAGAGTTTGTTAGGAGTAAATAAAATAATGTAAATCATCCAACTCCTGAAGTACAGTATTTCCTCTGTTCTACAGAACTATATTGTTATGGTTGATACATTGTGTCAACTTGAGAAGTTCAGAAGTTTAATTAAGAGACTCAGCAGGGAACCAGGATCCTTACTTTGTAAACATCATCATCCTGTGCAACAAGAGGGTACCGAAATTTTATGAGTGGCGGGGTGGACTGGGTACAATATAAGGGAGAAGATGCTTGTTCACAGCCTCACTTTTGGTCTTGCTGGTTTTGCTGACTGCTGCCTTGAAGTGTTGCTCCTGTGCCATGCCGCCCTGCTTTGGAGCCAGCGGATTATGGACTAAAACCTCTTCAAACAGTGAGCTAAATAAACCTTTCCTTCCTTCATTTTGGGTGTCAGGTATTATGTCCCAGCAATGAGATAAAAGGAACCAAGACATATATATACATAAACACTCACTAAAAATCAGGCAAGATGTTTCACATATTTTAAACACTATTTAATAATTAGATCAATATAATTAAAATGCCAACTTAAAACATAAGATTCCCTCAAACATTACAAAGTTGCAAATAATACGCAAGTATATATGGTTTTAGTAAATAAATTTCCTTGTTCTTATTAGCCCCTGTATTTCTCAAAAATTATTTTCTAGAAAATTAATCTTTCAATGATTGAAAACTATAGCACAAAATATTAGACCTCCTAATTGAGTCCCACTGTAAAAAGAAAATGTGTGCAATCATAATTCTTGTAAAATAGGTGACTTTTTCAAAACTTTGTCTCAGAATTTAAAATCAGTCTTCTGTACTTAAAACATAATAGTAAAAGCTTCTGCTAGTACATAGCAAGCCCTCCCTATGAACCAGCACCACACACAGGCCACCATCAGAGTGGGGACAGCCAGATTCAAGCCTTTCCCTGTGAGTCAGCACCATTCATGGACTGCAGAGTGAAAGAACAAACCCTCACCAAGAAGCAAGACTTCCCTGTGAACCAGTGCCATGCACAGGCTGTCATTGGAGTGCAGACAGTCAGACCCAAGCCCGTTCTGGCACCTGCGCTGGTAAACAACAAGAGTCAATCCCCCCGGCCCCTGTAAGCAACCAGCTGATCCAGAGAAACACAGGCTGCGATGATAGCTATTGAGATGAAATGCAATTTGATGTTTGGGATGTTTTGGTGTTTCACTGGCCTTGCAAGTGTAGGGCCAGTGGTCCGATCATCCATTCAGAGGATGGCAGTGTGCAGTGTGGCATCTAGGGGGGATCTCCTTCTGAGGGTGGTAGCCATTGTTAATTCCATATTGTCTTGTTTTGAAATCCTGCATCATTTTCATTGCTTTGTTACTTTGGGATTTGTTCTGTTTTTCTTTGTTTGATTTTATTGTATCTCATGGCAAGAGCAGCTATTTCAAAGACAGCAAGATATATTATGGTAGGCAATTTGGATTTACTGTCTTATTTTGAAGTCCTTTATTGCATTCATTGTTTTGTTTTTGTCGGTTCTATTCTGTTCTGTTCTGTTTGATTTTCACTATGTCTGAGGGTATGTGCAGCTATTTTGAGGACAGTAAGAAGCATTATGGCAACCATTATTGATTTCATGTTATTTTGAAGTTCTGTGTCACTTACACTGTTTTGTTTTGATTGGTTTTATTCTGTTTTAGTTTCCTTGGTTTTATCCTCTTTAAAATAAAAGAGTTTCTGCTAGTAAAAAATCTCAAAAGAACTCATGTAGTCAAAGTTGTTGTCTTAAACTACAAGCACACAAATTGCACATATAATACAATCTAATTATATAATATCACATTTAAAATATTTTCTAAATAAAATACATAATCTGTGAACATAAAATAATTTTTAACAATTCAAGCCTCATAGTGCACACATATAATCCCAGCACTCTGGAAGACTGAGGCAGGAAGATTACAAGTTCAAATTTACCCTGGGTTCAATTCCCAGTATAAAAAATGTTTTGAACCAATAGATTAGCATTTTAGTCTGTGCTATATTTTTTGACTAACCTAAACTGAGGCAATTTTGTTTATGAAATTGAATCTAAGTGACTGAGAGAGCCTACCAGTTTTGTTTAGCAGTAACAGAAGTGACTCTATATTCTTTTGTTGAGGTGGAAGTAAACAGTAGCATACAAGGACAGGTAAGAACCATTACAGAGTGAAAATCATGTCCTATCTGTCTTGTCATGGTTGTGTGTGGGGATGTGGTACTCACATCCATTGGGGACAGAGTCCCTCCCTGGTGCTGCCTTGGTTACCATGTCTTAAGCCCTGCGTGGAAGGATTTGCTCTGGATTTTATGCTTAGCTGCATCCCCAGCTCAACTGGAAGGGAGTTAAGTACAGGCTGTATGAATGAAGAAATGAAGGAAGGGGTTCAAAACAACAAGCAGGGGACAGTGAATGGGAAATGGCTTACAGGAAGTAAACAGACTTTTATGAAATGAAATTCAAAGGCTGTACCTCGGAAAGGAAGAAATTCAAAGAAAGAAGGTGTGGGAAGAAAGGACAGGTTGTGCACACATGAACTCTGAACATGTAGACAAACTGAAACATCTGGCAGCCCCCAAAGACAGTGATAATTATGGGGCTGCTGCAGACAGAAGTACTGACTATGGCACTACCATGTAAGATGTGAGAGGGTGTTTCAAGAGAGCAGTCTACATTTATACATATTGATCAGAAGAAGGGAAAAGATACGGATTCATTTTAGATTTAATCAAGTTAAGTGTACATGTTAAAATTTTGTGGTTGATCACCCAAGGAGCAGAATCAGAGCACCTACACTCCAAGGTAGTGCCCCAAATTGCTATTCTTTTGTTTCTCATATACATTAGTTTCCAGTCTCGCTGTAGTATTGGTGACATTTTTATAGCTCATATTAGTTACATGAACATACCTTTCTTAAAGACTGGAGACCTGTAATGTATCCTATATTCCATAACTATGTAACCAATTTAGAGAGGGCATAACCTCTTGGGTGGCTCTCCAATGAAAAATACTGATTTCAAAGTTTTAATATTGGCTGTGTAATATTTTCCAGACTAAAAAGAACTCAGTACAAACTACTTTTAAAAATAGAACATTTAAGACTGACAAAACTACTCAAAGCCATCCTTCCCAAGAATTCCTAGACGGCACATAAAAAAGTATACACATTTTCTTGTTTATTGCAAAATTATAAAGTAAACAACCATGTAAACACCACCTAAGTAACTGCAATAGAAAGGCTATCACACCCTGAGTCCCCACTGGACACTCCTGAGACAGCCATTACCCTCACTCTGAGATGACCAGTGTAACCACCAGTATACATGTCTGGCACTGTTTACTGAAAAGCCTGTTCCCACCCAGCAGTTTGCAGTAACTGCTCTGTTGCACACCAAGGTTCTTTAAATATACACTTTGCATGGGCCTCCACTTCATTCCTGTGACCTGTCTAGCAGGCCATCTTACATACATTAGCATTATGACACAGCAATAATCAATAAAGCATGTTTTATCTTTTTAAAACACTTCTAACAATTTGGCCACTTGCATTTTTGAATAACTGAAATCAGCTCACGGGAGTGAACAAAATTATGACAGAATGTTGGCTGGTAGAACACTGAATCTATAAATTAATTTAAAAGTTTCATTTTTTAAGAGTAAGTCTTCAAAAATTCATTAAGCTGGGATAGCTCTCCACTTATTTAGATTTTTTAAATGCATCTCAATAAACTTTCAACAGTTTTCCAATACAGATCATACATACCTTCTGTTAGATTTATTCTTAGGAACTTCATGGTTTTGATGCTATTCTAAACAGTATCTTTTTAAAATTTCATTTTTCTCTCATAATGTACACTCCAAGAGAATATGGACCATGTCCAATGGGCCAGTGCTGCAACCCTAGTGTCAAATTCTAACCTGTCACTCACTGGAAACTTAGGAATACAATGCATGTCCCTATAGAAGGTATTACTTTCATCTCTCAGAAAATCCAGTACCTTCTAGATCACTGTGTCATTACCAACTCTCAATTTACAAGACACTTTCTTACATTCATTTATGTTGTAAAAAAACAAAGAAAAAGTGTAATAGTCCCTCAAACATCCTCTGTTAGTGAGTTTTTAGGTTTTATTAACATCATCCAATGAAATTAATAAAAATGAACAAACTATAGATTTAGTTTATGTTCCCAGAGTTGAATGCTTTTATAAACCAGTCTATAAGGACATATTTATAAAATATAGTAAATAGTCATGTTGTAGAGAGTAGAAGAAATCAACAACTGTGTAAATGTTATGTAGACAGACATGTGACTCTGAACAAAAGTCCCAAGGGACATCACCATCCTTGGATTGTTAAAGTGCTACACTGAAAATATCTTAAATAGCCACTGGACCACTATGCATCCTGTAAACCTGCTACAAAATTCCAAAAGTGGTTATTGGACAGACATTGATGTAGAAGACATATAGGAAGAGATTGATTAAAATTATTCAACAGACTATAAACAGGTAATAGACCAATGTTGTTGATAAAACCTAAACTCGGTATTTAAATATTTTTGCTACTATATTAAATACTATTATAAATGTATATTTGACTAATTGATCCCCAAAATTTACATATTGAATTTATCCAAAATGTTTTACTTGTATTATCTTTTTTTTTTCAGCACCAGGGATCAAACTCACAACCTCATGCCTCCTAGACAGGTGCTTAAGTCACTGAGCCAAACTCCCAGGCTCACTGTCTCATTTTGATATGGAAGACTTTTACTCAAGTTTGCCTTATACTGGGATAAATTATTACACAAATTAAACTGCAAACTTATATTCAAGGTAATATCAATTGAGTCTTCTCAGAAAATTGAAGTGTAACAAAATCATTGAGAAGAATCATTTCTAGGATATTTTAAAGGAAAAAAATGGCTTACAGCTTTTACATTGATTCTTATATTTATGAAAGCCCTAAGGACACTACTGGCCTTGGAGGAAAGACAAAGACCATTAAGAGCGCTCCACTTCACTAGGAAACCCCATGCAGATGTCATTCCAGCAGGCCTTAGTTTCTAGCCCACATTCATTATTCTTGTGAATGGGTGATGCCAGTATGCTAAGGCTACCTACAAAAGATGGAAACAAAGAAATAATGGAAGAAAATATATTTTCTTCACAGCAATTTTTCCAAAATACCACTTTATGGTGGTTCTCTTTGACATCATAAAGTTTGCTGAATTTATTTAAATCATCTCACTTAGGAAACAGTTGTATAAAAGGTATATGCA
>RJWM01047457.1:0-11907 GCA_004363535.1 Dasyprocta punctata | reverse complement strand
CAGGCTCTAGAAGCCTCTGCTGGAGTGCCCCGCCCGTCGAGCGAGGCAAGATCGCGCCCATATCCCGCTTCCGCGTATGACTCTGTATCTCCTCTCATGACATCTGCTCGCCTAGCCTATGAAATGCTTATACATGTTATACAGACATTGGATGGTACTAAGGTATATATGTAACGCCTCGCCAACGGCCAGGCGAGACAGTCCGCAGGGAGCCGCAGGAAGCGGACGTACAGAGGCCTCTCCCCGAGAGACCCCTAGAGGGAGGATCGGTATAGGGAAGGACTCAAGGGCTCCAGTAAAGGTCTGTATTCCACACGCTCGGCTGTTTTCTCTCCGTGTGCTTTGTTCTGTATCCCTTTCTCTGTCTCACACTCGCCGGCCATGAGAGAAGGAGAGGTGGCGCGGGACACATAGGTTACTTCTATGTTCTTCAACTGATGAGTGCTATGATTGTTGCCACTTCATGATGACTACACATACAGTGAGAAGCCATGAGTGACTGACAACACCACATTTGAGATGACTTGTCTTTGGAGGGAAGGAAAAAAATGACAGAGTTAATCAAGGTGGTGAATCGTGTATACTTTTCATATTATTACTTCATAATATAACATAATAACCTGAAACAATATAGCATAGTAAAAACTTTGTTTAACTATGTGAAGATGAATGGTCAGGTCATACATGTGTTTTTTAGGATATTTCTTAAATTCTTACTTTCATGATACATTAAGATTAAGAAGCTGCTGCTGTTCCTCTGACTGCACCTCCTTAACTAGGTTCCTCATAGCTTCTCACAGGGAAAGAAGAGAAGATCTCTGTATTCTGATGGAATTGTACTGAAATATCTGTACTCATGTTCAAATAATAAATGAAGAGACTTTTGGCTCACCTGGAGGGTTTCTGTGAGAATGGTGCTCATTAAGTCACCTGCCTGTGGAAGACAAACTATCACCTGCATGTAGATGACAAATATCTGTCCTCAGGAAAGGCACACACACTGACTGACTCAATGGAGTCTGCTTCAGGAATGTCTGTCTTTGACAGAAGAACAGCTGTTGTTTTCTGACTGGGTAGGAGTTGTGAGTGAGATTTTTCACAGCCTGACTCCTGCAGTCTGCATTCCTCTGGGGACAATATCCAAAGCTCCTCATTAACAGATAGTAACTAGAAACATTACCATTTTGATAGGAACATATATCCTTAAATGCCAGCTCTGTGGAGGAGAGTGATTCAATTTCCTGATTCCTGAGGCCAGTTGTACATCATTCAGGTCTCTCCATCATGTCTGCTGACCTCTGTTTTTACTACTGTACATCAAAAATCACTTGAAATGTTGTAATAAATTACTAGATTTAATGTTAGTTATTTCTATTTAATCATATCTGCAAGTCTTCTTGAACTCTAGATGTGAAAATACTGTTTAGATACATGTATGTACATGTGGTATTGGATAGAGTAGGAACAAGCAATGTTTTCCAGGTACAGATTGCTCCATTCTTTAAATGTTATAGATGGAACATTTGGTGAATGTAAAACATTACTGTCTATTTTATGGCAGAAATCAGAGGAAGAAAAGGAAAAGAAGTACTTGAAGAGAAAAGGGTACTTTGGAGAAAAAGCAATGTTATTTCTTGCAAGCAGAATTGACCATTGTAAGAACGAGAAGGTGGCAGTGGCACAAAGTCAGTAGCTGCTATCTTTTCATAACTTCTTTAACAGTTAGTACAGGGTGTCTCTCAATCTTATGCTAGAATATTGGTGTCAGGTGCTAGGCTTGGCTTATTGTTGAGTCAGAAGTTACATATCAGGTACACGGTTCAGCTTCATTTCATGCCAGACTCAGGAAATCCTTTTCTGCACTTATGGGCAACAAATCTCTTCAGTTGGCAGTAGTGCCCAAATACTCTAGTCATGTTCTGAAGGATATTTTACAAAGAGATAGCAAAGCCCACAATTTCAAGACCATCAGTAGAAAGAAGCCAGCAGGGAGGGCAAGCAATTAAACAGAAGGTGAAAGACAAGGAACCAACAGCAGGGAAACAATATGAGAAGGGTAAGCCAATCAATGCATATCAGTTACAACCATCAATGTAAATAATCTAAATTCTCCAGTTTTTAGATCCAGACTGGCAGAGTGGATCTAAATCAATATACAACAATATGTTGCATACAAGACACACATTTAACTCAAAAAGAAATTGATAGACTGAAGCTCACAGGATGGAAAACAATACTCCATGTGACAGGAACCCAGAACAAAGCAGGGATAGCTATTCTATTTGCACGCAAAGTGAACTTCAAGACTAATCCAAATTGACAAAGAAAGTCATTACACATTTATTAAGGCCACATTCCAAAAAGAAGAGATAACATTCATAAAGCTATATGCACCAAATATGGGCCTACCCAGCTCTATAAAACAAATATTAATGAACATTAAAAATCAAAGAAGTACTAACACAATTAAAATGGAGGAACCTCAATACCACACTGTCACAAATAGACCACACTGTCACAAATAGACAAACCAACTAGACAAAAATCAAAAAAGAAATATCAAAACTAAACCAAACTTTTGAAAAAATGAACTTAGTAGATATGGGCAGAATGTTTCAACCCACAACATCAGAATATGCATTCCTCTCAGCAGCACACAAGACGTTCTCCAAAACAGACCACATACCACCACATACCTCATACAACATGCTTAAGTAAATGCAAAGGAACTGAAATTACCCCATGCATATTAACAGGTCATAGTGCAATTAAATTGGAAATCAATGTCAAAATAAACCTCAAAAACTTCATAAACACATGGAAATTAACACCTTCTAACATCAATGTGTGAAAGATGAAATTAAGGAAGAAATCAGGTATTTTTTATGATATACCAGAACTCATGTGATGCCATGAAACCAGTCTGATGAGGGAAATTAACGGTGATGAATACTGGTATCAGAACCAGTTGCCCTTGCCTAGACAGCTGTGGGAGACGATCACCATCAAGGTAGGACAGTGGGGCTGCTGTGATCACCTGGAAAGCCCAGGGCCCAATTCCAGCCCTGTTTCCTTACCTACACTATGACCTTAGGCAAGGTCACTGAGATTTTTAGTACCTCTGTACCCTCTCTGGTTCCAGGAGGATAATACAAGGTGTGACAGAAATGTATGGTGAATATAGAATTTTTAAAAATTATACTCAAAGATACATTGTTATTAGTCCCCACACCCATGTTTTGGACATGGTTATTCCATCATTCTTGCCATTTTCTGAAACAGTTCTGGGTGTTCTCTTTCATGAGTATCTTTATGAGGTGAGCAAAAATCTGGTGAATGCTGCTGCCAAGTACCACCCAACAGAAAGACGTCAAAATGTGATGATGTGTCCTCATCCTCCTTATTCACCATACCCAGCACTGTGCCTCTTCTGGTTCTTCCCCAAAGTCAAAATGATCATGAAAAGTTAAAGGCTTTGAATCAATTCAGGACATTAAGGCAGCTACAACAGCACAACTAAAGACCTGAAAGAGGACTTCCATGACTATTTCAGAAAGTGACAAGAATGATGGAATAAATGTGTGTGAAGAGGAGGGAAGTATCTTCAGGGAGGTTAATGGCAATGTAGCTTTTACTGTAATAATCTTCTTAAATTTAAGTATTCGCCATATTTTTAGATCATACTAAGCCTAGAGCCTGCCTTGTCAGTTTGTTGGGAGCAGACTGTGGTCATGTGTTCAATGCAGTGTCTGCTGCCTGTGGCAGGGGCACCAGAATTACTAAGTCACAACTGCACTTATTCCAGGCCAATATTCAGCACACACCTTGGTGTTCCTGTCCTTGGCAGTTCCTGGGCTAGTGTGGGAGGTAGAGAGTTGCAGGAAATGGCCATGAGCAGCAATGGAGTGATAGGACTGATGTCCCCATACTCTGGGAGAGACATTTGACAGTATCAGGCCTCAGGGAAACCAAAAGAATAATGGGAATTTGTATTATCAGGATTAAGGGACGAGATATGCATTGCGTTACAGGCTGTGTGTTTGTTTCTTCCTCATAACAAGGCAAATATTCCAGGTACTTTGAGCTCTTGCCCATAGATGATTCAGGGACCTGGGGTCCTCATATCCTGTTGTTCCATCCCCCAAGACAGAAGCTTCAACTAGGGTCTCACAGATCCCAAAGAACCTGTGGTTTGAATTCAGTGGGGGAGGAAATATGAACTTCAGTAGGAAATGACATGCATCTTATCTTCATTAAGCTGTATCTGAAACTTAATGTTTCCTTCCATTACAAACGTTGGCAGCAAGCTATGAGGACCTTGTTGGCAGAAGTCAGGGATATTTTCATATCACATTTACAGTTGTTGCACGTGCCTCAAACTAACACTGTGCTGCTCAGTACTTGGGAATTGTGGAGATTATTAGAACTGCCTCTGAATCTTATTGAAGATGTTAATGAGGAAGTATTGCATATTGCAATTATTTTATTAAATCTTACTAATTGTATTTCAATATAATTGACTTCCCCCATCATCATATGCATGGCTGACAACCTGAGAAGAGTGCTGTAGTGTTCCCTGAATTTCACAGCACAGAGATGGTGAGGACTGTCTGTTGTAGAGTGCTGTCCTTTTCGGGGGTGAAGCTGGGTTTGGGCCTTTTTTAAATCAGTGGTGAGCTGCTAACATCATTTGCTATGCACAGGACTTGATGTTTAACAGTATTTCTGCTAAGTGACATCTCAGAGATGCATTGCATAATTTTATCCTTGTTTGGGAAATCATGAAGAATCAAATTACTCCCAGACAACACAGTCATTTTGACAAAATCTCCATCCAAGAGGGGCTTACCATGTTTTGTGATGCACAGTGGGAATTCAAAAGTTGGCAGCAGTCAGATGATTTGTTTTAGAAAGATAGTTGCAAGAACAGGGAAAGATATTTCAATTTCCCATCAAGAAACTCTAACCTTTCAGTTTCACCAAGTTTGGTTACATTTTTGAGGTCAGTGTCAAAGTGCTATGTGACATTTGATGTGCTACACACCACACTGTCACTACATAGAATACATAATGCTCTTCTATTGCATTTAATTACACCAACTGACTCTGCCCAGGCTCTTGGAGTGATCTTTGACTATCTGTTTTCAGTTTTGCTTTTTTTTTCTGTAGTCATTTTTTGGTGTTCAAGACTTTAGTGTGCAAAAACACAAAATTAAAAAAAAAATGAAGCACCCAATACAAAGCAACCCCTATACCAAAAAATACCTAACACTAGTAGTTAACACTAAAGCACTGGATATTCCCTGAATCAATAATCTACAACAGAGATTATCAGCTGCGGTTTCTTTTGACTTTGTTGACCATCACCTCAAGGCAGCAGTGTTCCACTGATCACCAGCTTTTGGCCTGCTCTGAAGACGGCATCTGAGTGTATTTTCTACTTTGTGGGGCCTTCTACTAAAATCATAGCCAGTTGAAGCAAATATATATCCTTTTTCTTTGTTATGGCTTATTTAGATGTAACCCAAAGCCTCATGCAGTCATACATGAGGCTTTTTTAGAAGTGGTTAGATATAGGCTGTGAGACCCTCGGGACTGATTGATGATGCAACACTAGGATCAAGGGCAATAGGATTAAGGATGTGAGTGTCACCCACCTTGAGTATACTAGATAAAATAAAAGGGGAAGAAAGACACTGTTGAGGTCCCTTGCTTGCTTTCCTGTGCTGTCTTCATGAATTGGTTCCTCTGTGCAGTGCCCTTCTGCCAAGCCACCCTGCCTTGGACCCAGCTGATTATGGACTGAAAAATCTACAAACTCAGCTAAATAAACATTTTCCCCTATAACTTTGGGTGGCTAGTATTTATTTCAGCAACAAGAGAAAAATAACTGAGACATTCTTGTTTTCAAAATTCTTTACAAATGAATATGATGCTATAGATTTAAATATGCCAAGTGGACAGCACAACATTAAAAGAATCTCATCACCTTAATTAGAATATCTTGCTGGGTATGGAGATGCATGCCTGTAATCGCAGTACTCCTGAGACTGAGGTAGAAGGATCACTGTGTGTTTGAGGCCAGCCTAGGTTACATAATGAGTTCAAGGCCAGCCTGAGTGACACAGTGAGACCCTATCTCAAAACAAAACAAAACAAAACAAACAAACAAACAAAAAACCCAACCAACCAAACAAAAAAACCGCCTGTTTGCCAAATATTAGATATTAAATTTTAGTTTTTTCTAAGAAAACTGAAAGCTAAAATCTTGTGTTAATAAAAACCAAATGTATTAAAACTCATAGCCAGTCTGAGCAAAAAATATATATATATATATATATATATATATATATATATATATATATCCATCCATCATTCTGGGCAGCATGCTGATTAGCCATGCAAATGCTCAGAGGAATCACTGCTGATGAATCAGAGCTGTGACATCATAGGCTGGTGCCATTACTCCTCTCTGAGCACGCACATGACCCCTGTGTGCAGTGCTATCCAAAGCGCAGCTGCTGCAGCAATGCTGGGATGACTTGGCTCACGCACCTGCTGCAGCACACATACCATAGATTCACTGCCACTGGCTTAGGCACTAGGATGTGACAGAAAATCTCAAATGCAGCCACTCTCAGAGCAGTAAACCCATTTAGATTGGGATTACTCATGTGGTTGGCTTGGATTCTACACCTCTGCATTCCAAGGTATAACATCAGTGATTTAATAAGGTTCTTGAGACAACAGTCTTGGGGGCAGATGGGGTCAGTAGAGTCACAACGTCTCAGAGAGATTCAGAACTGATTCTTGGAAGCAGGTGTATGAATAATAGCAGATGAGGTATCAAGAAACAATCTAGCAGTACGTGACATTGATACATTTTCAATGACTACTGTGTTTAACTGTGTATTAAAAGTTGTACTTCTTTTTATTAATAAAGCTTAAACCAGAAAGAAAATTTTAAAAGTTTATAGTATAATGATTATAGAATCTTATTTAAGTGTGTCAGAGATACAGTTAAGCAATATAAAAGCCCAGAGTAGGCTAAAATTTCGTGGGGGAAGAGGTATTAAAATGCAAACACAAAGAGTAAAAGGGAAAATATGCTATTTCCTTCTATGAAAAAATTATGTTGTCCATTTAATTTTTGAAAGGAGGAGTATTTACAAATTACTTTTATATTTAGAGCCTCTTGGCAAAATTGAAAAACAAAAGTAACAGTTTTATTTGAAGATACAATAACAAAATATACCAGAACTTACATCCATTGCAACTATTAATGAAGAGAAATTTTAGAGGTCAGTTTAGAAATGTACAAAGAGATATGATATTGGTATCTTCAAAATTCACCGAAGAGGTGTCCGAGCCTAATTTTTAAGATTACTTATTTAGGGTCACTAAATGATGAATTGTATCTAGAAGCAGAGATTGCTACAAGGGGCTCCAATCCTCTTTCCTTTAAAAGGAATCTAATTTGACCATTAACTTATATGCCACTGAACTTTTTGAAGGCAAACCTAAAAGCCACATTCTAGCCAACAAAAAGTTAACAATTCAGAAATCTACAAAATTATAAAATAGGCTTTTAAAAATTACTTCATGATTTGTCCTAAGGTTTCTAATTAAAAAAAATTACCTTGGGCAGCCAGATTCTACATTGATCTTGTCTCAGACATTTACACATTTCTTATTTTTCACTAAGCTTTGAAAATCTATGTTTGTAAACTTGTGGTTCATTATTAAAGTGCAATTTATTTTCCATATGAGCAGTATGTGCCTGTGTGTAAATAGAGAATCATGTGAATGAGTCACATATGTTGGCTGTTGTTGATGCAAAATTAAAAATTGTACCACACTTGAAAAAATAAAAATTTGGTCTGGATGAATACACCAGTCTGCACAGAACATTGTTATTTTTTAACTGCTATTCACTTTTTTTCTCAAAAGAAACAAAAGTAATGTAGCCAGGACATAGAGAAACTTACAATTCTTTTTTAAAAATATGTTTCTGATAGCTCAGTGGCAGAGCACTTGCTTAGCATGCATGCGGCCCAAGACACACAGTACATAAAGTGTGGGACAATTATAAGGTGGAAGAGTACAACGAGGCAACATAGCACAATGATATGGTATACATATGATACTGTGGACACATCATTAATGTGGATACATTTATAAAATATCATGCAAGAAAGAGAAAATGGAGAAAGACAAAATGCTAAACAATGCTATCCACCAATCCTGTTCATAAAACTTCAGATTAGGAAGATGCAGAGTCTTTTGCTTTCTTTTTCCTGCTACTGGTCTCAATGCTGTGCACAGGACCACAGTGCTCCACACCATTTCCATGGGAGGAACCAAACAGACCAGGCAGTTCTATTAAGGTGAGTAGGTCAAACAGGCAGACACACACCACGATGAAACAAAGCCAAGAGCACATCATTGGACAGCAGAAACTAAGTCTTTCCACTCTAATTAATCCTCAAACTTTGGCACATAAGCATGGCTCACACATGTTCTCACACACTCACAAAAACATAACAGAACATGAGAAAATAAGGCGACAAAATACCTCCAAAAATAACTCCTCAATGTTGGGTCAGGGAGGATTCAACCAGAAGACAACTAGCCAGCCTTCCTAGTGAGCAGCACAAGTAGCACAGACTCCAGGAAGAGAAAGATCAGCACCTCCTGTGAGCCTACCAGCATGCGGGCTGAGAATCAACACCCCCACCACCCTCATAAGCAACCTGCTGGTTCAGAGGAGAGGCTGAGTTGATAACAATTAAGGTACACAAAGCAACTAAATGCTTATATTGTTTGGTTGATTTTGCAGGCCTGGGGCCAGCAGTCTGAGCATCTCTTGGGAGGATGACAGTATGCAATGTAGCAAATATGGGGGATTAACTTCTGTCTTGTCTCGGAGGGCCAATACTCTTCTCACTGTTTTGCTTTATTCTGATTAATTGTTCTGCTTTATTCAATATTGTTTTTATTTTATTCTGTTTTGTTTTTGGTTTGATTTTACTATACTGGATAATGGTCAACTATTGTGCAGATAACAAGATATACTATAGTAGCTATTGTTTTCCTAGTATCCTGCTTTGAGGTTCTGTACCAGTTCTACTGCTTTATTTTGATTGACTTTGTTCTGTTATGTTTTGTTGGATTTTACTATCTTTAAAATAATAATTTTTTTTTAAAAAAAGCTCCTCAAAACATATCCAGAGGCACTGATGAGTAGGAAATAAAATAGAAGAAATGTACAAAATAAAAGAAGAAATAAAAAAATTCAAAAGCTCAGAGATGATATATTAAACATAATGGATCTAATAAACAAATTGATTGGTGAGCTTAAAAATACAAACAAAACTAGCAGAGCTAACCAAAATAATTCAAGACATGAATGACCAATTTAACACATAATTAGAAAAAAAAGTAGCCAGGTATAGTGGCACACACCTGAAACCCCAGTATTCAGGAGGCTGAGGCAGGAGGATTATGGTAAGTTTGAGGCCAAACTGTGTACTACATATGAAATTCAAGACCAGCCTAAAGTTCATAGTGAGACACTGTGTCAAAAACAAAATGCCCCAATTAGAGCCCATGAAAACACCAAAGAGAAAAGTAGATATAAAAATATTACAGAAAGTATAAAGTATAAACTGTGGAAATGACCAATGTGAGGAGAGAGTAGCAGATCTAGGAGACAGGGTGGAGGGAGGTGATCACATACTTAGAGATAAGGTATCTCAAAAACAACAGTGAGGTATATAGAATCCCAAATAGCCATGACACATTACTGTCAAAATCCCAGAAGTTCAATTCAAAGACAAAATCTTAGCTGTTGTACAAGTAAGTCCACACAGGTCACAGCAGACTTCTCAACACGAACCTTAATGCATTCTCACCAGCTTGAACCACTGATGTTACCTGTGACTGTCCCATAAGCAGCTCATACCACTGGTGGTACTGGCCATGAGAAATATAAATTAGGGTCCCATAGGAACATATTAAAAGTCAGAAGGGTTCTTAGTAATATGCTTCATGTCCCAAAGAAAAACAACATTCAAACCAGACTGATGTGTAGTGCAAAACTATCTTTCAAAATATGTGGAAAAACTAAGGACATTCCACGACAACATCCCAAGAATTGACAACAAATAACACAACTTCAAATACGGCTCAAAGATATCCCACACAGGGTTCATGAAGCTACCAAAGTCAAAAATTCAGATAGAAAGATGACAAGAAGTAGAATGAGTATTTAAGCAAAAGGGAAAAACAAAGGACTCAGCAACAGAAAAATAAACAAGGAAAAGTGTGAGTTGATCATGGTCAGTAATAACTTTCAGTGTCAGCGATCTACTCAAGATTTTGTTCCCCAACCTGAAAAACATAAATTGGTAGATGGTATAAAAAACAAAACTCAACATTACACTGCACACAAGAGATACACCTAATCCAAAAATAAATCCACAGACTAAAAATTAAAGGATAGAAAACAACATTCCATGGAGTGGAGCCCAAACACAGGCAGGAGTAGCAATCCTATTTCAGACAAAGCAGACTTCAAGCCAAAACTGAGCAGAAGAGGTGAATGAGGCCACTACACATGGGTTAAGGATGAGATAACAAATAAACTATACACAGTACTGCCTCAGTTCAAGAAAGCTTCTTTTTGCAAAGAATTTGGTTTACAAACAGCAGCACTTGGAAAAATATCTTCCTTTCCTGACCTCTGCATCAGGTGATGCACACGACTGCACCATCTTCCCCGGAATCGGGAACAAATTCAGTTTGTGAACCCAGGCGCCACTGTGCGCACCGAGCATTAGCACAGACAGCTTCAGAACACAGATGCCATGGACGGGGAGATCTGAGGACATCAGTACAATCACAGAGGGGCTTGGCACGTCCTAAAGGCCTGGAGCTCAGTGGTGCAGTCCTGAAATCCCCTCTAGCAGCTGAACCACTGGGGATGCACGGATCCACGCACCGTCATCAGTCTTTCTCCTTACGAAATGGCACAAGCCGACCACAGGACACGGATGCATGCGTCACTGGTGGGTGAGGCTGATGGGAACCAACACATCCAAATCAGAGCTGCCTGGCGGCGGGATAGAGAAATTACGGCCAGTGGTGCACGTGTGAATACCCGACTCTCACACATAGAGAGACAGATCCACAACACAGAAAATCAACTAACAAATCTCAGGGATGAACCATCCCTTAAATACATGCACTTCATAGGTATCTACAGACTGTTCCAAACTACACCAGAGGAATACACATTCAACTCACTGGCACATGGAACTGTCTCCAAAACACACCACATAACACCCCTGAAAGCTTGCTTAACTAAATACAAAAATATCAAAATCATTTCCTTTATACTATTACATCATACTGCAATCAAATTAGAAAACACTGGCAAAAGAAACGAGAAATTCTGCAAAAACATGGCAAGTAAGTAATGCTACCCTGAAAAATAAATGGGTCATAGAAGAGATCAAGGAAAAATTAAACATTTTATATTCAAAGGATAATTTCATAACAAATCACAACTTATAAGATACCACAAAAGTGATCCTAAAAGGGAAGTTTATTGCTGTGAATGCCCACAGCAGTAAAACAAAGTAAGCCCAAATAAATAACCAAATAATATACCTGACAGGTGTAGGCAAAACAAGAACAAACCAAACCCAAAGCTAATATCAGGAAAGATTATAGAGATGAGAGCAGAAATTAAACAAATTTCCACCATAAAATATGAAACAATTCAGTGAATGAAAGAGCTGGCTCTTAAAAGAATAACCAAGATAGACAAACCCTTAGACGAAATTTGCCAAAAGAAGGAAAGGAAAGACACATGTCAACACACTTAGAAATGCAAAATGTGAA
>RJWM01047456.1:0-11907 GCA_004363535.1 Dasyprocta punctata | reverse complement strand
ATGCCATTGCACGCCTGATAAAATGTTTCTCACAGTCTATTTTTTGCTCTTACACAAAATATCCAAGACTGAGTCATTTGCAAGAAAAAAATATTACTAATCTCTGTTCATTCCTCAAAAAGAACAGTTTGTGCTGTCATTGCTTGATTGTATAATCATTTTTTTATGCCTAGATCTTGTAATCTGAACTACTTCTAAGATAATAATATGCAATGTATTAACTAATGTTAATTTCCTACTATTTTCTTTGAAATTCTGTATCATTTCTATCCTTTTTTCTGTTTTGCTTTTTAAAATAAAAACAAAAAGTTTATCGAGCCAGTTTTGAAAGTTGAAAGCTCAAGGTCGAGGCCGTTATTGAGGATTTGACGAGGGTCCCACAAACCCTGCATCCTGGTGGAGACCATCATGACAGGTGTGCAGGCAGGATGAGAGGAGTCACATGGGAAGCAGAAGGCAGAGATGGGGGTCCAAGCTTCGCTTTTTATAACAACCTGCTCTAGCTGGAATGAACCAGGGCATCTTAATAACGACCACAACCCCTTCCAATCGCTGTGCAGCTCAGTGGTCTCATCCCTGCCCCAGGTTTCATGCAGGCTCCTCTGCTAGCTCCCAACACTGCCACGCCCCGGAGCGAGCTCCCAGCCGGGAACCTTGCAAGGCAAAGTCAAACTAAGTCCACACCAGGGCACTTAGAGAACTATTTCAAAGGTGAAATTTCTACTTTTAATTATTTGTCTATATGTGTATATACGATATGTATGTAGAGTTTCTATTTCAAATTAAATAATATAAAAGATTGTTTAATCTATTTTTTAAAGAATTAGGTCGGTTCCATTTTCATTTTTTGCAGGAAATTGGTAGTTAGATAAATAAGAATGAAAAAAAGTTCTGTCATATGTGTTGATTGTTCAGAAGAAACCCATGTGAATCTTACAGCACTGTACTACCTTTGAAGTGATAATGTATGTAAATACATTGACCCTTTGTAGTTACTCAGTGTTGTACAGAAATGTTTGGTAGAAAAATTATTAATCATTTAAGTGTTTCTAAATGGTAAGATTTTTGAAAGGAAATTTGACTATAAATGTAAGTTTATGAAAGGGTATTGCAGAATAATAAAAGCATTCCTTGGAATATTTTTAAGAATTATTTATAAACATAAAAGATACACAGTGAAAATAAATGAGTCTTTTAAACACAGCATAGTATAATACTTGGGGGGGATATTAAATATTCTATTTTCTAAATTTGACATCTTTCACCTATTCATGTAAGTTTCTTTATATGTATGTGTGTGGTAAAAATGATAATTATGCTTAATTGTAGAGTTAATGAACCACATAAGTTCAAACTGATATTTTGTAGATTAATAAAAATATTACCAATACTTATAATTGTATGTGAGACATTACAACACTTGTCTTTGAATATTCACTTGCAGATAATCCCATTATTATTTTTCCTATTAGATATCATTTCTTTCAGTTTAACAAAACCTTTTTAGGACCTAAAAGACTGTCACCCAACACAAAGATTTTATTTTGCTTAATGAGACTATGGCTTACTCCTGGGAACAAAATACTGAGGAAAAATTATTAAGAGCAAAAACTTCTTTTAAGAATTGTCATACTGTGAAGGTATTTTCTGTGTAGATTTCTGATTTGTTAAGTAATAGCATGATTTAGACCATTCTCTAACATGTATTTATTCAAAGTAGTTTCTACAAAACAATGTCGACTGCGTAATTTATTTTGACATGCATCTTGTTGTAAAAATTTAAGATATTAGACTTATGCATATGATATGACTTTTCATCACCATAATAGTCGTTAGTTAGGTCCAGCTTACTGAATGCATATAGATATTTTCCAGTTTTTCAATATAAGTCAAAATTCTATATAATCATTGCAAAAATTATTATTATTTCTGGCTACATTCAGAAATAATACATTAATCCAACTGGAATCTTCTAGTCAATATCTATGACTGTTGAGAATATTGATCTATTTATTACACTGCCTCCAAAAAGTGTAGAACATGAATTTCTACCACAGAACATACTTTAAGCTCTGCATACCAGTATATTTTAAAAATTTTTTAAACTTCATGCAGAAAATAATGTTTTTCTTGTTTTTATGTCTTCATTTCTCTGAGTATCAGGGATTTTAATATTAATTATGCTTTTTCCATTTTACATGTACCAATGTCTTACATATTATATTTGGATTTGATATTTCATGTGTGGTACTATGTTCATATTACAAAATTCCAATACCTTTTAATTTTATTATTCACACTATTTATGTAAAGTTATAGGTTATTTCTTTACTATATTTTATATTACAAAAATTTAAATAATCAGTAAGTGAATGAATGTCTCAGAAATAAAAATTTAATATCTTTAGGTGAAAAGATCCTTCTACCACAGTTCATGTATGAGCTGTTATTCAAGACCATACAAGAAGTAAATTTGTTATTTGAGTAGCTATTTGGATACATTCAATTGTATTGAATAGCTATAAAATGCTATTAGTTCTAAGAAACACATGGTTTATTTGTTTATTATGATAGTCTTTCTTATTTTCTTCCATATTGGTAATTAATAAACAAGAATATACCTCTAGCCAACCTTATCAAGGAAAAGAAAGAAAAAAACTCAGATTCTTGCAATAAGGAATGAAAAGGGAGAAATTACTATAGACTCCATGGAAATTCAGAAGATCATGAATACCTACCTTGAAAATCTTTACTCACATAGGTTGGAAAACACAGAGGAGATAGACAGATTTCTATAAACACATGTATTACCAAAGCTGAATCAAGAAGATATAACAATTTTGAATAACCCAATATCAGCTACTGAAATTGAAAATGTGATTAAAAACTTACCAACAAAGAAAAGCCCAGGTCCTGATGGATTCACAGCTGAATTCTATAAGAAATTTAGAGAAGATTTAAAGCCATTACTCCTCAAATTCTCCAATGAAATTGAAAGGGAAGCAATTCTCCCTAACTTACTCCTGGAGGCAAGTATTACTCCGGTACCAAAACCAGAAAAAGACCCAACCAAAAAGGAGAACTATAGGCCAATCTCCCTAATGAACATTGATGCAAAAATTCTCAGTAAAATATTGGCAAATGGAATGCAGCAAATCACCAAGATTATACATCATGACAAAGTGGAATTTATCCCAGGAATGCAGGGTTGGTTTAACAGGCACAAATCAATAAATGTAATATACCACATCAATAGAATCAAAGATAAAAATCACATGATCATTTCAATAGACACAGAAAAAACGTTTGATTAAGTCCAACACTTGTTCATGATAAAAACCTTACTGAAACTTAGAATAGATGGTATGTACGTCAATCTGATAAAAACCATCTATGACAAACCAACAGTCAACATTATACTAAATAGACAAAAACTGAAAACTTTCACACCAAAATCAGGAACAAGACAAGTGTCTACTATCACCACTCCTATTCAATATAGTTCTGGAAGCATTAGCCAGAGTAATCACACAAGAGAGAGAAAAAAAGGAATAAAGATAGGTAAGGAAGAAGTTAAATTATCACTATTTGCAGATGAGATGATACGCTACACAGAAGACCCTAAAAACTCCATCAAAAGGCTACTAGAGTTAATAAACTAATTCAGCAGTGTAGGTAGATAAAAGTCAGCACTCAAAAATCAATAGCATTCCTGTACACAAACAAGAAACTCACTGAGAGAGATATTTTGGAAATAACACATTTCACAATAGCATCCAAAAAACTGAAATAATTAGGAATCAACCTAACAATGTAAAAGACCTATATGCTGAAAACTATAGTAGTCTAAAAAAGGAGATTGAAGAGGATGTTAGAAAATGGAAAGATATCCCTTGTTCTTGGTTAGGAAGAACCAACATTGTGAAAGTGGCCATTCTCCCAAAACTGTTATACAGATTTAATGCAATCCCAATCAAAATACCATTAACATAACTCATAAATTTAGAGAAAACATTCCTAAAATTCATTTGGAAATAGAAGAGACATAGAATAGCAAAAGCAATTCTGGGCAACAAAAGCAAGGCAGGAAGTATCTCAATCTCTGACTTTAAATTATACTACAAAAGTACAGTGATAAAATCAGTATGATACTGGCAAAAAAATAGACCAGAGGATCAATGGAACAGATTAGAAGCTGCAAACACAACTACAAAGACACTCTGCCACCTTATATTTGACAAAAGGGCTAAACATGTTCACTGGAAGAAAGACAGCCTCTTTAATAAATGGTGCTGGAAAAATTGACTTTCCGCATGCCGAGGAATGAAACTAGACCCATGTCTATCACCATGCACTAAACTAAAGTCGAAATGGATCAAAGATCTAAATAGTAAAATAGAAACACTAAATCTACTGGAAGACAAGGTAGGTAGAAATCTTGAAGACATAGGGGTAGGCAAAGCCTTCATGAACAGAACACAAATTGCACGGGAAGTATTTCAAAGAATCAACAACTGAAATGTCATCTTATTAAAGTTTTTGCACTTCTAAAGAAATTACCAACAAAGTGAAAAGAAAACCCACACAACGGGAAAGAATTTTAGCCAACTGTCCCTCAGATAAAGGACTTGTATCCAGAATGTATAAAGAATTAAAAAACATCAGGCCTCCAATATTCAAAGACCCAGTCCAAAGATGGGCATCTGCAATGAACAGGCACTTCTCAGATGAAGAAATACAAATGGCAAATAAATATATGAAGAAACACTCAAAATCACGGGTCTTTTGAGAAATGCAAATTAAAACAACATTGAGATTCCATCTCACTCCAGAAAGAATGGCTGTCATCAAGAAATCAACTGATAACAAATGTGAGTGGAGCTGTGGGGAAAAACAAACACTTCTCCACTCTTTGTGGGAGTGTAGACTGGTGCGACCACTGTGAAAATCAGTATGGAGATTCCTCAAAAAACTAGGATTGGCAGTCACATTCAATCCAGCTATTCCCCTTCTGGGTATTTTCCCAGAAAAATTGAAAATGTCATGTCACAGTGATATATGTGCACCCATGTTTACAGCAGCACAATTTGGAAACAACCAAAATGCCCATTAACTTCAGAATGGATGAAAAAGATGTGATATTTTCATACAATGGAATATTACTCAACTATAAAAAAGGATGATCTTGAGGCTTTTATAGGTAAATGGAGGCAACTTGAGACTATACGCATAAGTGAAACAAATCAGACTCACATTTGTAAATATCATATTGTCTCCCTAGTATAAAAAATACATAATAATAAAAAACTGAAAGAGTAATAAGATTCAAAATGTATAATAGATATTGTAATAATGAAAAGGAAAGAAAATGCTCAAAATTAAAGAATGACTGGGATATGGGAAAAGAGAAATAGAAGAAAAGAAAAGATTATATGTATTTAGGTAAACACGTACAACTGTATGTATGTATAAGTGTAGGTTTACACATATAACTGTATGTATGTATAAGTGTATTAGTATATATTACTAATTTCTGTTGTTTCATCAAAAAGAATGGTTTGTGCTATCATTGTTGGATTGTCTGATCATTTTTTATGCTTAGATCTTGTAACTTGAACAACTACTTCTAAGATAACAATATGCAATATATTAATTAATGTTGATTTCTTACTTTTTTTAAAATTCTGCATTATTTCTACCCTTTTTCTGTTTTGCACTTTTAAGATTAAGAAAAGGAAAAGAAGAATATAACACACCTGGGTAATGAACTAGTCATAAATCTCATTTTAAGTCATTCAGTACTTAAGTAAAATGAGTATGATTATAATTAGTTCACCTCTTGATTTTATTTTAAATGTGATATATATATTTCTATTGTTAGTACTTTTCAATCAAAAGCATCAATTGTCTCCCTAGATTTGGAAAATATCTCCTTACTACAGTGAGTTCAGTTTATGTGAAACACATAAAAAGATAAGATTTTGTTTTTAGTTTCCAAACCTATCCTGAATAAATTGATAAAATTTCAGGGTGGCAAAGTTTGGCAGGAACTTGATTACAATGCTACCTAACTCCAGTTCAGGAAAACTATTTATAAAAATATACACAGTGTTAAATTTAATACATGTCTGCCTAAAATTGAAGTAAATGATCTAGCAATAAAAAACACAACAATTAATTAAATATTTCATCATGAACGGCATCATAAGAAAAACTTCTTAAGTGCAAAGAATTGGTTTAAGCATTTTAGATAAAATCAGTGTATTAATGAATATTTTGGGGCCCTTGGTTACAGATTTCAAATATAACATGGATAATTATTTGAATCTTAGTAACCATATTATAACTGTCATGATATACAACTGTCTTAATTTTTTTTTTATTTTAAAGGGGATAAAACAGAACAATAAAATGAAACAAAACAAAAGTGATAAGACAGTAGGAACCTACAAGTTACTATACTGCATATTGTTATCCTCTAAATGATTGCTCAGACTACTGGCTTTAGACTTGCAAAGTCAATCAAACAATACAAGCTTCAGGTTGCTCGTTTACTTCAGTTGTTATCATCTCAGTCTGTGTTCCTCCAAATCAGCCAGTTATTTATGGGGGAGGGGGCGTTCTTCTCTCCTAGCCTGCACTCCAGCTGGCTTTTGGTGGGAGGGAGTGCTCTTTCCTGGCTCTCCCTGGTTGACTGGGCCACCACTGGTGTACTGAGAGCTGCAGAGCTTCTTTCTTGGCTTTCCCCAGCCAGCAAGGCCAATGCTGCACATGGTGGTGGGGCTACATAGCTTCCTTCCTGTTTCTCCCCAGCTGACAGGGCCACCCAACTATCTTAAATTACATAGATTAAGCCCCTTGGGTTTTTTTGTTGCTATATGAGGGCTCCATTTTCCAGTTAATATGAATATAACTCCATAGTAAGTATGCATTCCTTATCATTTTCTTCATAGAACTTACTATTTTCATTATATGGTTTAAATTAAGTATAAAATTTATTTTTAGAGTTAAGTATATGAATACAATGGGTTAGAAATATTTTCAATCAGTTTCAAAATATTTGCACAGAAATGCATGTAATGTTAATAACAATAATTTCCTTAATAAAAATAACAGATACATATTTATCTTAGAATTCAAATAGGTACATACAGACATAACTTTTCAGATGTGGATAGATTTTTTAACCTTATATGAAGAAGAAAGGGATCTTAATCATTTCACCTCAATGAAATAGATACATCAGACATTTAAAATTTAAGGAAATACAACATACTAGCTTACTATCTAAAGAGACAATGCATTATGCAGTCTATATTTGTTAATGTGTAGCTTTTGTCCTGAGTCTACTGTTCTATTTCCTTTTCAATAATGAAACAAATACAGACATATAAGGTGATGCTGTACCTAAGATAGAAAAGACTACAAGAAGGATTTTTTAAAATAGCATATATAGTCCTTGTGTTTAATTTTGGCTGAATTCCCTTACTTTATGTATTGCTTTGTTTGTGAGAAATGCTTATTTTGTTCATGGGAAATGCTCATTTTATTTGTGGGAAAGGCTTGTTTTCTGGAAAAAGTTATTTATATTCATAATGACATGATAATGACTCTCACTTCACCAGTACATTCTGGTACCAATTTGAGCAACATTTTTTAAAATACAGCTAAAGTTGTCTATTTAGAAATCCCGCCTACTATCCATATTTAAACCAAACTTCATCTCTCTAGTGAAACTACGCAAGAAAGAGAAGAAATCTAAAGCAGAACAGGCAGCTGGATCCCTCTCTGCTAGCTCCACAGCTTGTGTCTTTCTGGATCCTGGCTCCGCATTTCTTGAAGTAAGCAAGGTTTTAAAGCAGCCCACAGCTTAGGGAGCCGCAGGTCAGCTGCAGCACTACACCCGCTGAGTCACACAGTAATTCATCTCTGAGTAGCTTATTATATTTCCTCCAATTTAACAAGATTTAAAGGTGACCTAAAACAAACTAACAAACATGACCTATACTAGACCAAATGCAAACTCAGGTTAACACTTCTAACTTCTGCTTCTTTACTGAAAGTCTATACACTTCTGCCATCTCAAAAAACAGTTATCTGGGGCCAAACTCTTTGCCTCATATCCACATTAGACAAGAATATAGATTTTTTTTCCTAGTGAAACCCAGATCTCCCACTTAGGCAGAGGGGAGGGAAAATGGCTGCTTTATATGGATATATGTAAATATATGTATGTATGTATTCATGTCAAACATAAAATAATGGGTTTCTGGTGCATTTTAAATAAATTGTGATTCTCTTATTTAAACAATCTAAATTAAATGAAATAGTGAAAGTAATGTGAAATGGGGAAATGACATTTTTCTTAATATTTTTAAACATAGTAAAATATAAATGAAATTAAAATGCCCTCTACTACCAAAACAAGTGTCACCAGCATATTCTTTTTTTTTTTTTTTTTTTTTGTGGCACCAGGAATCAAACTCACAGTCTCATGCCTGCCAGACAGGTGCTTCAGCCACTGAACCAAACTCCAGGCCCTAGATTTTTGAGGCAGGGTCGCACTATGTAGCTCAGACCGGCCTTGTGCTGGCGTCGTAGCCCAAGCTAGCCTCGAACTCACAATGCTCCTCCTACCTCAGCCTCCCGAGTGCTGGGAAACAGCATATTCTTAAGAAGCATAACAGAGACTTCCTGATTAGATATTTTATTACTTCTGTTGATTTCCCTCAGTACTTTAACACTTAACTATGTAACACTGCTCCGATGGTAGCCTTCTCTGTACGAGTAAGAACATGGAATATTTTTTAATAAGTCCATTGTTCTAAGAGATTCCTCTTTTAAAAAGACAAGGGTATTGCTTTAATTTACTTTTTAAAACCAAAAACTAATAAATTATTTTCTCATTCAGCTGAATAGTTTGAAAGCTTCCAAATATATCTCAGGAGATTATAAAATTCAGTCAAAAGTTTCTTTGACTTTAACTTTACTGATATTTTTGATCTTTACATAATTTTCAGTTAATCTTTTTTTCTCAGATAACATTCACTCATTCTCAAAACGTTTTAAATCTATGGGGGTTCACTTCAGATGCTTTATTATAAAGGTAATTCACATCAAATATAGAATAATGGGCTTCTAGTACATTTTAAATAGATTGTAGTTGTCTTATTTAAATAATCTAAGATAAACTAAATAGCGAAAATAATGTGAAGTGAGGAAACATTTTTCTTAATGTATTACACATATTAAAAATGTGAATGAAATTAAAATGCATCCAAGAATATAATGATGAACTTCCTGTATTTGAAAATAATTAATTAGAAAAGATCTCTTAAATACATGACATAAAAAACAGAGGAAGTTGTTTTGTATTATTTTACAATGATTATGAGATGATATTTTATGATAAAGTAAGTGTGTGAGTCAAAATTTTTAGAAAATGCATACTTTAATAAACTGTGGCTTTCAGTAATTTTGTGTTATAAGTGAATCAGGGGTCTGCATGCAAAAGCCAGGCATAGTAAGTAGTAAAAAAACTTACTATGAAGTTGAAATTAAAGAGCTGGCATCATTCCACTGGGCAGTGCCACCCTTCCTCCACCTGCTCCCACAGGATTCTCTGCAGACAATCTGAAAACCACTGGCAACTCTTCTCCCCTTCAATTTAGAGGACTGCAGACACCTCTGGTCCACGTTCCCACGCTTTCCTGCAAAACTGAAGCTTAATGCCTGTGTACATGAGTAACATTTGGATACTGATTTATTCATGGGTAACGCTTTGCTTCAGAATTTATCTATCTATCCATCTATCTATATCTATATGTATCTATATATCACATACATAAGATATTTTATGTTAAATAAACACATATCATAGAACAGAATATAAAATCAAATACTGGTCCACTGGACTTGGTTTTTGCTTTTTGGTTTTCTTGCTTGCCACATGTCCATTTGGCAGGGGTATGCTGCCAAAGCTAGTTCTCCATCAATTCAACTCTCTCTTTCTGCCCATTCTTATTAAGTCAATTAGAAAAATTCACTTTACATTTAGGTTCATTAGTTTATTAATTGACCCACTGGGAAAGTTGAAAATCTTTGGCAGGCATCTTGTATGTCATTTTTCTTTTTTTTTGCAAAATTTTTAATAGCATCCGCCTTAGTATTTTAGTGAAAATATGTTAGTTGCAGTAGATAAAACTAATTCACTTTTTAAAACATATATAGAAATCACAAATAATATATTATATCATAGTGAAAATTGATAGATTTCTAAATTCTGCCTTTCATGAAAGACTTATTAGGATTGAGATTAAGATTCACCAGCATTCATAATTGGGCTCAATCTGGAAAAATGTGCACTGAGAATTCTCTATGTGAACATTACTCACCTAGGGGTTGCAAAAATTGGAAAACTTGATAACATTAAGAGACAGGAGGTTATGACGATTAGGGGTGAATTAGTCTCCATGTGATCAAGTGAGAGTTGGGTAGGGCTGGGAAATCTACCTCCTACCAAGGCTAGAGTAGATGCAAAAAAATGTACAGGTAGCTTTATAAAGATAATTTTACAGTACTTAACTATGGAAAACAGTGATCTCAATATTATTAATACAAAATAATACAAAAGTAAATCATAAATATTTTATTTGGGAAAGTTTAAGCAATAAAAATGAAAATAATTTTGGTTCAACCATTTGGTTGTTGGATTTACACAGGACATTGGGTGTACATTTGGAACACCAGATATACGACCGAGGTACACAGGAAATGTTTTCAGTTTTTATATTTACTTATTTATTGCTGCATTTTACTTGGGTTAATAAGCATCGTGTAATAACTAAGCAGTGGAAGAAATGCACATAGAAAATAATGGTTGTGATTCAAGGCTAACATGTGATTAGTGTTATGTTAGACAAACAATGGAAGGCACATGGCATAATTCAGAGAATTTGGGGAGTGCAAACATTTTGTGGCAGCAATGGGCTGGGCTTTAAAGAGTAGGTTATTTTAGGATGTGTGAATATGACGCTTTCCTGTGTGTATCTCTTGTGGGTAGCAGATCATAACAATGCTGTACAGACAGGTACAAAGACAAGTGAATTTGCTCCACAAATCTTTGTATGTTTAGACTTGAATTAAAATGTGTTTGTGTGTGTGGTGTTTAAACCAGTAACACCCAAGTCTTTTTATTTGGGGCCAAGAAACGGTAGAATGGGTCTACATTTGAGATTAACATAGTAGGTAAGTGTAGGTAATTCCAAGACTTTTTATTTGTGCTTATCACTTTTTACCATTTATGCTTGCAAAGCACACTTACTTACGTTTCTGTCCCTCCCTTACAGATATAGAACTAATGTGACTGCATTGATCTGTATCCTAGCACTCAGCTACCCTGACAAAACACATTCTTGATCAGAGTTGAAGGCTCCTTCCATCAGCCAAATTGATTACAAGTGACATTTGACAAAGTGACTAATCAGCGCAGTAGTCAGTTCCCTTCGATGCAGACACTATCCGATCAGACAGACTCTCACTGACCAAGTGGAGATGGAATTAGAAGAAAAGGATCAAGAATATACCTACCATACTATTTAATGAGATGAATTAACATCCAGATTCCATTCAATAAATTTTTCCCACTGAAGTACAGTATATGTCCTAACATATGCAGAAGATATCCATAGTCTTCAACACCAATTTACATATTAATACTATATAGACTGCATTTCTTAAAGTATTATACTCATTTATATTGAACAACTTCTATTTTGGCCATTGTTTTCTGATTGATTTTCATTCTATAGTAAAGAACATTTTTTAATGTAATGTGGTGTACGTTGTTTTTTTTAATCAAGGCAATGGAATTTTTACTGTTCAGTTAAAGAAGTATAACACTTTGCA
>RJWM01047455.1:0-11910 GCA_004363535.1 Dasyprocta punctata | reverse complement strand
CATGATTTCTCTTACATGAGAAACTCAATGGATAAATAAAAAGCAAAATAAAAGATAGATAACACTAAGTAGGGAGGTGAGCTTTCTCAAAGGCGAAGGGGCTCAAGAGATGAAGGGAGGGGGGACGGGGACGAGGGAAAGGGGATGGAAAAAGGAATTAAGAGTATTATGCAAACATAGCACAAGGAATGTAAACTTGTACAAAAAAAGGTGGGTGAAGAGATGGACGGAGGGTGGAGAGAGAGAAGGGAAAGAGAATGAACCAATTCATACAAGGAAAGGAAACTTTATGTACTCCGACATGGACTAATAGAAAAAAAGTTGGTTTTATGAAATGATAAACAAAATTGGCAAATCTTCAGACAGACTCACCAAGAAAAGCAGACAAACCGCAAATAATTAAATTAAAAAAATAAAAGAAAGGACTTACTAGTGATGTTACAAAAGTAAAAGAATTATAAAGGAACTCTAAGAAATTTCATGCCAATAGGTTAATTTGTCTAGATTAAAAGTACATATTCCCAGAATATTACTAGGAACAGACAATTTGAATATCACTCTAATAAATAAATTTAATTACTAATCAAAAATGTTTCATGAATTAAAGCCAGGCCCAGAAAGCTTCACGGGTGAATTCTTCCATAAGTTTAAAAACCTGACAATAATCCCTCAGAAAACTCTTCCAAAAAACAGCAGAAGGGATATTTCCTACGAAACCATTTTGTCTCTGATACCAAATCCAAAGGTATAAGAAAAGTAAAATAAAAACCAATATCCCGCGTGAATGCAGATGCCCAAATCCTCTGCAAGACACAAGGAAGCCGAAGAGACCATCAGATAAAAGGAATATAAACTATGACCAAGTGGGAGTTGTCCTAAAAACGCAAGGTTGTTTCACTATCCCAAAATAAACACATTCATAGGACAAAGGACAAACACCAACTGATCATCTCAAAAGATGCACACAAAGTGTCTGACAAACTACAACTATTCTGATGATAAAATGAATGAGCGACAGCCTACGAAGAGAAGAGAACTTCCTTAACGTGGTGATAAGCACCCACGACACCTCCACAGCTAAGGTTATACTCAGTAGTGAAAAACCAGCCGCTCTCTCCCCACACACAGGAAGAAGAGAAGGACGACTGGTCTCCCCACTTCTGTTCAGCATGGTCCTGCTGCGTTAGACCGGTGATGAGGCCAGGAAAAGAATTAAGAGGCAACCTTCTCCAAAAGAAGGAAGGGGAATCATTAGTATTCTCTGATGATCTTATATTTGGAAAAGTCCAAGACATCAGAAAAAACTATTAGACCCTTTAGACGAGTTCAGTAAAGGTTACAAAACTCAAGGTCAAAGTAAAAAAATCAACTGTGTTTTATACATAAAAATGAGATTTGAAAACGAAATGAAGGAAACAGTTTCACTGGCAAAAGCGTAAAACAAATAAACTGCTTAGCAATAAACTTGAAAGAAGAATTGTAAAACTATTAAAAGTCAGCGCACAGCAGTGATACTGCATACCTGTGTTTATTGCCACACAGTTCACAATGGTCAAGACGTGGAATTAGGCTACACGCTCATAAACAAACAAGTGGATGAATAAAGTGTGGTATGCATGCACAATTCAGTATTATCCCATTATGAAGGAGAATGAATTAATGTCATTTGCAGGAAAATGGGTGGAACCGGGTACCCTCAGGTTAAACGTCAGCCAGACTCAGGAGGGCAGGGACAGTATCGCCAGTTCCCTCTAGTGTGTGGACTGTGAAGCAGAGAGGATGACAGGACGGGGGGAGGGAGACGACGGACGGGGAAGAGGATGGATGGGGAGGAGGTGTAAGGGAGGGTAATGGGGGACGGATTTGCTCAAAATACGTTACGTGCAGCTATGAAAATGCCACAGTGAAATTCAACATTCTGTAAAATAAGTCTGGACTACGAAAATACATGCAGAAAAAGAGAACTGTAAAAATTTTACCCTAAAAATTAGTAATGAAAGTGATAGATGAGTGTCTATTTCGAATGTGGACATTTGACAAAATTCTGTAGACGGCAGCTGAGGGAGGCTGGGATGCGATGAGTCTGAACCACACCTCTTAGACTGCACTCGGGACTTTCTCAAGAACCGCAGATAAGATCTCCGGGCCAGCCCTCCGGCGGCCCTGGGGCACATGGAGTCACACCCAGCCTGGCTCCGCAGGGGCCCCAGGCGCTTCCCTGCAAGTGATCATGTTTTCACCTTAGATCGAGGAGAGAAGAGGACTGACAGGAAACAGCAGCTCCTGTGCCATCCCTGGGTCAAGACTTCGGGAACCACCTAGGTCTTTGGTGAATAATCTGCTTCCTGCCAAGGAAGAGGCCCTAAGGACTCCCCACCCTAGGCACAAATGGCCATCAGCTTCTCACGTGGGCATCCACGAGAGTGTGTAGAAACTGGTGTGATGCGGGCTAAGCTACCACCGGAAGCTGTCATGGCCTCAGCTGGGCAGTGGATTTGGCCTCACGGCTAAGGGCTGGTCCGGTGGCTTCCTGTCCTGATGATCACGGAGGCTATGCGAGGAAGGGTGCAGCGCATCACTCCTCCTTCCCACGGCCTGTTTGCCTGCGACACATTAGCCACGCACAAGAACCAGAAAACGCAGTCCCCTAGCTTTGAAGATGTTAAAGTGCGGGTCGCAGAATGCATTAGTTCAGTGTTTCTCAGACTGTCACCGACCTCAGAATCCCCTGGAGAGCACAGTTCCTGGATCCACCCTCGGGGTTTCCTTATCAGTGGGTGTGGGCGGGCAGCCCAGCACCTTGGCTGGCTCTCCATGTCTCCTTCATTTCCTCCCTTTTCTTTTTCAAAGTTTCTTCTTGGTTTTAGAACTATCTTGTGTTTACTCCCCCTTCCTGTATTTTTAATTCAATCCTTGAAGTTAAATCTTATTTCTAGAACTTTCCCCCCACGTGGTCCATTTTGCACGGAAAACACAGAAAAACAGCACTTAGTGCTTTCTCAGACAGGATGGTCTTGTTTGCTCTACATCCAAGGACGTGCAGTGCATCTTGGAATGTGTTGAAGTGGGAAATTTGTTTCTTTTTAACTTTCAAGCACAATGAATTTGCTTGATATAAAAACTTGGGGATCTGAGCAAAATAAAAGTAGTTTCTTGGGCACGGTGTCACAGTGATTCCATGCGCTCGGCAGAAAGCAGGCGAAAACGAGTGTCTTAGTCCGTGCTGGGTTGCTATAACAAAATAACGAGGCTAGTTGACTTCTGAATAAAGAGCCTGTCTTTGCAACAACTCTCTTGTGAGAACTAACCAAGATCCTAAAAGAACTATCTTAATTTCTTTCTAAGCAGTGTCCCTAAGGAGCCCCCTAATCACCTCCCCCACGGCCACACCTCTCAAGCGTTTCCCCACTTCCCACCACCGCACGTTGGGAAGAAGGCTGCCGGGACCCAGCCCCTGGGGGAGACACTCAAGCCCACAGCCCACAGCCCTCTTCCTATCCGACTTGCTCTGCCAAGATTGTGCAATCAAGCCATGCTTTCTCTTTGTCTGAATGCTTCTGTGAATCTGCCCTCTGTGAGGCTGCGTGCACAGAGGTATTCAGGGCTGCGAGAGGCTGAAGACGGTGTGGGACCAGGCCAGCCAGAGAAGAGGGCCTTGGTAATAAAACCGTCCGGCCGGGAACCCTCAGAGATTGTTATGGTTTCCCAGTGCATTCTTATAACTCAGGCTGTTAACGAAACCGGCGCTTTGTGCATGAAGAACGACTTCCTTTCAGGAACTGAATTCAAAGCTGGGGCTTGAACCTCAGCCAATTTTCAGAGCATGCAAGACTGTGGCTTGGGACGTCAGGATTCCTGGTGCTGAGAGCCTGAAGGGCCATTCCCACAGACCGGAAGCTTTGGTAAGGCCGGCACTTGGCTCAGCACAGCAGGAACCGTCTCTGCGCAGCATCCAGCAGTGACTGGTTTCCTGAGGACACGCAGTCCTGCTCTGGGCTCCGAGAAGTCCGGCACTCGTCTCGGGAAAGTCAGCTTTGCACGTGACTCATTGCCACTCTCACAGGACACTTTCTCCCAGTGGGTGTTTGCAGAGACAATGCAAGATGTAACCCCCTGATGACTCAATGGACAGTGGCTAGATGAGGACTCCCCTCCGCCACTTATTTGGGTCACTCTGATGGATAGTTTGTTTCTCAAAGTGCCGGGAAGTCCAATCACCCCCCTCGTGTGTAACCCTCCCACTTGCTGGAAGTTCTGAACGGTCAGCAGTCTGGACACAGGCAGATACGGGCTCCCCCGGCTTCAGGCTGTTCTGCCAAGATGTCTGATTAGGATCAGGGCAGCTGATAGACTTGTACTTGGCTGGCGATGCATTTCAGCATTTCCCCAAGTACTAAAACCATACTTACTGGTTATTCAAAAACAATTGCAGTCCATGCTAATGCTTTGTCGAAGTGGAAATATGAGTATCTACACTGACTTTCGTTTTGGTCCTGCCAAAGCTCCATAGCGTTGGCCAAAGTCTGATCGAGACCGCAAGGTGACAGTCTCCCTGTCACCAAACAGAGCTACGGCAGCTGTAATGAGAGGCTCACACGAGAAGGGCCGTGTGAACCCGCTGGCCTGGAAACCCCACTACGGTAAATCCAATTAAACTGCACACGGTCCAATGATGTGTTCAGCGCATTTCCTCCTTGGTTCCCAGAAAGTCTAGAGAATCCGGTGTTTGTTCCAAATCTAGAAATGCAGTAAAAGGATGATTGCCTGATTCTTTTAGATGCATGCTAGAGCGTTTTCTAAAGAAGCCAGTCTGGTGGTCTGGTTTGACCGAATCATTACACAAGACAAATGCTGACAGTTTGTAGTCTGGTGATAGCAGAGGCTGATTTGAGGGAACTGACTGGTTCAGAGCCTCGTGGAGAAATGACTCTTCAAAGTGGCAGGGTTTTATTGCCCTGTACAAGCTAACCAGTATTAATTCATTGTATGTTTAAAAAGAAAACTTTAAAAGGAAATATACTATATATACAGAAAAGTGAACACATCATGGACAAATCAATGATCTTTCAGGAAATGAAATACTATGAATATGCTATGATTACTTGTGCATTGTACTGCTAATGGGCATTGGGTAGTTTCTAGTTCTTGGCTATTAAATATAGAGTTGCTGTAAATGTTCCTGTGCATGTCTTTCTGCTGGTGTTTCTACACAGTCACGTTGGTCATAAACCTACAAGTGAAACCAATGACTCACAGGATGGGTCCTGCTTCTTTGACAGTAGGTATTGCCACAGAGCTCCTCAAAGTGGTTCCATGGGTGTACGCACCCACCAGGGAGATTTGAGAACTCCAGTTGCTGGAAATCTTTACCAACATTTGGTATTTTTTTCCCCTCTTTTTTATTTTTACCATTCGGATAGGCGTAGCCCTGAGAATTCGTTCTATTTTAATTACATTTCCTTGATGGTTAGTGGAGCTGAAGAGTTTTTCAAACATTTATTGGCCATTTGAATCTACTCTTTTATTATTTCTCTGTTCAGTATTTTGTTCATATTTCCATTAGGTTATCTGAATTTTTCTTATTGGCATGTTTAATATATTTTGGTTAAGAAAGCTTTGTTGGATATGTCTATCGCAAATGTGTTTTTCAGCTCTGTAGCCTTTTTGGATTTATCAATACTTTTTCCTTTATGATTAGAATATTCTTTGTCTGTTTAACAAAGGTAGGAAGATTTTCTTCTATGATTTCCTTTAAAGGTTTTGATGTTGGTTTAACTTTCACATTTAAATCTGCAATTTTTCAACAATGAATGTTTGTATATGGTATTAAGTGGTGGTTCAAGGTCCTATCTTTATTTTTTCCACTGCAGGATCCAAATTGTTTATTGCTGTCTGTAGAGAAGATCCCTCTTTTCCCCACTTTACTTTGGTCTTGTGTTTAGGGTCATTCAGATAACTGCACAGGCAATCTTCCTTTGGGGCTATGTATTTGACTGCCTGGGTCATTCTGTCTAAATTTGCAGTGATATTAAGATACCCTAATTACTATAACCTCAAAATAAGACTTGGTATCTGTCTAGTAGTACAAGCTTTCAAGGTTTTTTCTTCAAGATTTTCCAGGATACTCTTCATATTATATTTCCATAGAGTTTTAAAAATCATCTGTCAATTCCCACAAAAAAATCTGTAGTGATTTCGATTCAGATTCAATGGATGTATAAATCAATTTGGAAAGAATGATGTCTTGGCAATACTGACTCTTCAGTGATTAAATCTGGTATTTCTGTACTCTTCCATAGACACTTTAAAATTTCTTTTAGCTACTTTTGTGCTTTTTCACTGTCGAGAATATGCATAGTTTCCATTAGATTTACTTTTGGATGACTGTTGTCTTTGATGATACTGGGCATGATGTCATTTTAAAAAATTTTATTTGTAGCTATGTCTCAACTTATTGTGCTTCACAGATAGTGCTTTTTAAAAATACAAACCAAGGGTTTGTAGCAACCAGGTATCCAACAAGTCTGTTGGTGCCTTTTTTCCATACTTTGTGTCTCTGTGTCACAGTTGGTATTTCTCAATATTTTAAGTTTTTTCACTATTACTATTTTACCTGTTAGGCTGATCTGTGATCAGTGGTCTTTGATGTTGTTGGAATTGTTTTGGGTCACCATGAACTTCAACGGGGAGACTGAAGTTAATCCATAAATGTGTTTGTGTTCTGAGTGCTCCGTGGAGCTGCAGTCTCCCTCACCCCCATCTCCTTCCTTCTCCCTGGGGCGCACAGCAGTGAACTGCGCAAACAGATAAGCAGTGCACGCTGCTCCAGTGAGAGGAGAGGCTGCACAGCTTCCACTTGAAATCGAAAGCTAGAAGGGTTCCAGCTTCGTGACGAAGGCATGTCACAAACCAAGGTAGGCCAGGAGCTGGGATTTCTTGTGCCAAAAAGTTGGTCAGGGTGTGAATGAAAAGGGAAGCGAAAAGGGCCACTCCCGTGAGCACAGGCGTGCGAGGAAAGGGAAACAGCCTCGTTGCTCTCATGGAGAAAGTTTTAGTGGTCTGAATAGAAGATGAAATAAGCCACAACACTTGCCTTCCGCTGCAGCCTGCTCCAGGGTGAGGCCCAGGGCTCCCCGATCTCAGGAAAACTGAGAAAGGAGAGGAGGCTGCAGAAGGGAAGTTTGAGTGAGCGGAGGCTCTCGTGAGCTTCCAGGAAAGCCGCTTCTCCCACACGGAGGCAACAGGTGAAGCTGCACCAAGTTATCCAGAGACGCCAGCTCAGGCCACTGAGGAGGGTGCCCGCGCTACACAGCAGATTTGCAACGCACGTGAAACAGCCTTCTACTGCGAGAAGATGCCAGCTAAGACATTCATAGTTAGAGAGAAGTCAACGCCTGGCTTCGGGCCTTCAAAGGACAGGATGACTCTTTTGTTAGTCTAGGGCAGCGGGTGACTTTAAAGTGAAATCAGTATTCATTTACCGGTCTGAAAATCGCAGTCCTGGAAGAATGACAACACCTCCTCTTCCCCGTGCCCTGGGAGTGGAACAGCGAGACCCGGATGATGGTGCATCTCTTTACAGCGCGGTTTACTGAGTGTTTTGAGCCCAGTGTTGAGACCCGCTGCTTAGAAAAAATTAAGTCTATTCAAAATGTTACCGTTGGTCAACAGTTCCCTGGTGTCTCCTCACTTCGTGAACTGCTCGTGTGTTTGAGGTCCCTCTGAGTTTTGATTTGTCAGAGAAACCCCAGGTAACCAAAAGCTTCGCTGATCTCTCTCCCTGGAGGAGGTCCTGCCTCCACCAAGCCCCATCCCCAGCTTGCAGCCCAAACTGGCAAGTGCTTTGCAAGAAAAAAAGAGAAAAAGAAAAGATTGGCAATAATCAGATCACACCCTAATAGCTCTTTTTCTCTGAGAACGCTGATTTCCAGTTCTTTGTTTTCCTAGCAGTTCTCTGACACTTTAAATTACAGCATCTTCAGTTTACCCGTTTGTCCAATCACTGGGCAGCATCTGGGGCACATTTCCCTGGAAGGAGAATCTTTTGGTGATCTTAATCAATGTCTATTTCCTGACTAACTGGAGAGATCCATGTTGCTCCTATGCTTTTAAGCTGGCATTTCTTGGTCTCCTCTGCTCATCTCCTCAATGATGAGTTAAATGCCATTAGAGTTTCTACTTTGCACACCCCATTTGAGCTCAGTGCAGAAAGTGTGTTTACAGCCGTAGCGCCTCTGACCGTGCGGCCCTGGCTGATTAGGTCAGCGTGTACCAGGGAAATGGGGGTAAAGGGGATAGGGAAGGCTGGGGGCCGAGCCAGCGCGCCAGAGGATGGAGGGAGTGCGGGGTCTGAGCCCGAAGTCTTTCCGTTCCCCTGCCCTGTGACACATCTGCAATCAGAGTAAGCATGTCCCGGCAGCGGGAATTTGTTCAGGATCAAGGGAAATTTTGCTAAAATACACTTAGAGCTAATACTTGGAGTGCAGAAACGAGGAGATGTCTACACCTAAATCCAACCCCCATACGGCATCCAGGGCGGAGACTGGAAGGCGCAGCTAGCAGTTTTGGAGTCAGGATGAATACGATCAGATTTCACTCATATCCATGAGAAGTTGACCAGCGATAGTTCATCTGAGGAGCTTGTCTGTGATTCTACGGTCTCCTGTGGGACTTTCGTGGGGACTTAGGTGCCTATCGCCAAAACTCCTCAAGGTCAATGATGGAAGACTGTGGTAGAAGAGACAGGGAAGTGATCGAGAGGGAAAAAAGGACCAGCGGTGTTACGGGATGGATAGGAAATGTCATTGAGCTGTAACTCACTTTGTTGAGAAATCTAGCCGAAGTCCCTTTTGGGAAATCCCTGGGCAAATCCACGCATGTGACCATGAAGGTGGCGTATGAATACAGCATGTCGCATGTGAGGCGATGCTCTGTGCGTGCTGGCATGTGAGGAAGGTGACACAGTTCTTACACTTGATGGATTTCAAAGAAAATCATTAAGGCTTAGCAGTGGAGATACGCCGAAGAATATCTTGTGGGAGAGGTCTTTTATTTAGCAAAGTGATAGCAGTCAGTTTTCTGATATCCTGAAACACACGTGCACACAAACAGAAACACACAGATGCGCGCACACACACACACACACACACACACACACAAGCTGGGGGACAGGATGGACAAGGAGAGGCTGTTTCAAACCTGACCTTGGTCCTCTTCAGTGCTTTTTCTCATTGCTTGATTATGAAATGTCTGGTTTCAGATTTATCGGAACGCTGTAGTAATCAAGACAATGTGGTGTTGATATAAAGTCAGCCAGGGAAGCAAAGGAAAAGCCAGAGAGCCCAGAAATACAGGCAACACATAGACCACTGATCTCTGAGAGGGCTCGGGAGGCGATGGCAAGAGGTGGTGCTGGAACATTTGGACCAAGTGAAACACACAGCTTCGATCTGTGCTTCACACCATCCACGTGTATGCTGTGTGTACAGGGTATAGAGGTACACACACACACACACACACACAGAAGATAGGCACACATACAAAGGTGACTCCATTCATGAATAATTCTAGGAAACAAAACGTACCACAACCATAACATAGCATAACAGCATAAGATAGCATAATATAACATAACGTAACATAGCATAACATAACATAACATAACCTGATTGGCAGTGGCACAAAAGCAGACCGATGGCCCAGGGAGGAGTGGGATATGCATTGTAAAGTGCTGTGCATGGATTTTGTTTTGTACTGGGAATCGAACTCAGGACCTTGCACTTGCCAGGTAGATGCTTATGCCACTGAGCTATATCTCTGACCCTGTGTGAGGGTTTTGGTGTGGTGGGTGAACCCACCAGCCCGGCCATGGAAGGGCCTCACAGGCCTCCCCCAGGGACTTTGACCTTCTCGCCCCTCCCCCGACATGTTCCCCTTTCTTGTTGCCGCGCTGTGGACAGTCTCAGCCCTGAGTCACACACACGGTTCTTGCTCAGCAAGTAGTGATGCTGCCAATTTTTTTTTCTTTTTTTTTTGGTGGTGGTGGTGGGGGTGGTAATGCTGGGAAAAAGACAAGATGAAACACTCAACTTCTGTTTGTGGCTGAAGTGCTCGCAGTGATAGTAAAGAGTGCAAGAACGCAGAAAGAGGAGCCAGTTCCGTCAGCCCTAAGGTCCTCTGTTCCTGTTTCCTTCAGGTTTTTTTTTTTTTTTATAAACCATGAATGAATATTGGATTCTCTGCCTCGTTTGTAGCGATGGGAACTAGGAAACCACTGCGGAAAGCAGCATGGAGATCCTCAAAAAACTAAAACTAGAACTTCTATATGGCCCAGATCTGCCCCTACTACGTAGGTCTCTTCTCAAAGGAGTTAAAGACCTCACAAACGTTACAGGCGTCCACACACACTTGGGTTTACAGGAGCACAGCTCATAACAGTTACATCTTAGATGCAACCTGAGTGTCCATCAACAGACAAATGGGTAAAGAAAACGTGGTATTGAGATACCGTGGAATACTACTCTGCCACAAAGAAGGATAAAGTTTGTAGAAAAATGGATGTGCCTTGAGACCATAACGGGAAGTGAAATGAATCAGACACGCGAGGTTTCTCTGACATGAGGAAGCCGAAGTATCAACAGGTTAAAGAGCAAAATAAAAGGTAATAATAGGAAACAGAAAGTTAGATCTTTTGCAAATGGGAAGAGAACTAAAAGATGGAGGAAAGGGAGGAAAATGAGAAGAAAAAGAAAAAAGATGTGTCACGTACAGGTGCCGACTCCTCATAATGAAGGAAATCACTATGTATTGTAAACATCTACACATAAAAAACAGCAAAAAAAAAAAAAAAAAAAAAAAAAAAAGAACAAAATACCCAAATTTATCTATTAGGGGAAAAGATGCTACTTGTTTATAAACTTTAGTTTACCAGGTAAACTTTCACTAGAAAACGTTTTCCTCTTCTTTAAAATCAAGAAGACTGGAGAATGGACCCTTCTGGGACCCAGACCACTGGGCCCCAGCGGCTCCGGCTCCGACCACGAGACAACTGATCTGCCCTCGGGGACTGGGCGACCCGCGCCGACCCCCGGAGGAGAATGAGAACGGGCCCTTCGGGACCCACCCCGCGGGGCCCCAGCGGCACTGGCATGTGGGCTTGGAATAAGCCTGGTCCTTGGTTTTTGCCCTAAACCACTGGACACGGTCAGGTCTGTTCATGCGTTATCATCTCAGCCTCTGTTGCGCGACGTTTTGGAGGTGACGGAACAAAATGTCCTCGCTAACTGTTCTAGAAGGAAGGCTGTAAGATAAAATCAAGCCTCCTGGAGAAACACTGATGGCTGAAGAATCAACTGTAAGGGGAAAGAAGGAGAAAAGAGGAGAGGAGGGGAGGGGAGGGGAGGGGAGGGGAGCCAAGGCGGCAGGGGCAGAGGCGGAGCTGGGGGCAGCAGGCAGGCGGCTCGGGGTCAGGAGCAGGCCCCTGGGCCAGCTGTCCTGCAGGGATGCCCCGTGGTGGGCTGCAGGTGTTGCAGAAAAATTCCCAAGCCAAGCCAAAGGGAGGACCCTGCACGGAGGAGGGAAGAAGGCAGCGTTTAACCTTCACGCCAGCGGACTGCGGGAGCTCATGCCAGCGGGCTGTTGCAGGGATAATTCCGCCCAAGCCATCGCCTGGAATCCGAAGGAGTTCAGGCTGTATAGAATCAGAAGGGGGAGGCACAAAGCAAGGGTTACATGACTGGTTACATACATTGAATCATATATTGACAGACAGGCTAGTCTTGAAACAATAGAAACACTCCAGGAACCAGGGAGGGGGCTCTTACAGAATGGGCACAAGTTAAAGGCATTACCATAATATACAAGTGTGTGTGAGAGAGAAAGAGAGAGAGAGGAAGAGAGAGAAAGGGGGAG
>RJWM01047454.1:0-11777 GCA_004363535.1 Dasyprocta punctata | reverse complement strand
TGAATTAGGGTAGCAAAGGTTGGAGGATGCTGGCTGGAAGGTAGCTCAGAGGGGAGTCACGGGCCTTCCATGAGTTTCATTTGGTCCTCAGAGAGACCTCTGCGGGCATTGCTGAGCAGGCATATACAATTTTCAGGACTGTGCTTTGGGAAGATCTTATTTTGACAGTGATATAAGGGACTTATTTTGAAGTGGGGTAAAGACGAACTGGGAAGACAGGTTAGAAAGTCATTGTAGTAATTTCTGATGTTAGGCTTATTCATATAGTTATTATTTGTCACTTTTGTTTCAGTGTTGGCAGTATTAAAACACTTAGTAAAAGCACATAGCAACATGACCGTTAAGAGTGTTGTTTGTCTTTGAAAACACATGCAACCTTACTAGTTTTCTAGGGTTGCCATAAGAAAGTATCATAGACAAGTGGCTTAACCAGTGGAGATTTATTGTCTTATCACTCTGGATGCTAGAAATCTGAGATCAAGCGCTGTCAGGGTCAGTTCCTCCTGGAAACCTTCTCTCCTGCAAATGACTGCCTTCGTGCTGCGTCTCCTCATGGTCTCTGTGTGTTTCTGCCTCCCTGATGCCTCTTCCTCTTCTTATAAGATCACGTGTCCTACTGGATGAAACCCTCTCCCAAATGGGCTCACTTTAACTTAATCACCCCTTTAATGACCTTATGTCCGAATGTGGTGACATTCTGAGTTACTAGGGGAAGAGTTCATCTTACAAGTTTTGGGGGACACAATTCAGGCCAAAACACGTTGCAAGGGACTAGTGCTTCATTGTGTGTGTGTGTGTGTGTGTGTGTGTGTGTGTGTGTGTGTGTGTGTGGTGTGGGTGGTGGTGGTGGTTCTCCGAGGATTTTAGAGGCTCTTTATAGGAAGCAGAAGAAGAGCTGTGTGTGCAGAAAGTGCCTGGCGCTGCACAGTGATGCTTCTGTGTTGATTCTCTGGCTGCTTTCGTCACACACAGCGAGCTGACTGGCAAGAGCTCCTTTGGAAAGGGATGCTGACGGGTGAAGCTCAGTGGATGACATTTAACTGATGGGGATAAGGGCAGGGTCAACTATGAAGCCAGCGTGGGTTGCAGTGACACCTGTAATTATAAATCTGAGCCAAAAATACAAAAAGATGCATGAGAAAACTTAAATGATAAGGCCGATTCCCAGTTTTACTCTACCCTTTCTGTTGACAGTTCCTTAACTGCTTTCTGCATTTCTTTCTTGTCCCTTACTATTTCTATGCATTGCATCTCATGGGTGCAATCCCCTCTTACGCCCCTTTCAGGCCCCGAGTTGGAGGGGATCCCCCTCTGGAGCAGCAGCCCCAAGCTGAAGGTGCCCATCCGTGTGGCTTCCTTCCTAAGACATCCCATGAGTTCCACAGTGCCCCTATCAAGCTGCTTCCTCAAGTGTGAAGAAGATGCTCTCTGGTGACTTCTCTCTTCTCCTCGATTTTACAATAACAAAATAACCCTTAATTACTTGATCTGTCAAGTCTTTTCTTTGTTGACAAACAAAGGTAAGGTGAGAACAGTGATACGAGCTGAGGGTGATCAAGGGACAAGAGTTTAGATAAGTTAATTTCCTTATCCATAGACTCACTGCCATGGAATCCAGGCATCCTTGGAGCTCACGCTAGCACTGGTGCTGGTTTGCGTCTTTGAAAGTGTTCTATGATGGGCTTCTTGCTAAGTGCCTTAAATACAGCCCTGTGCAATCCTCGCACCATCGTAGCAGTTCAGTTCTGGGATTAGCTGCATTTTAAGACTTCGAGAGCTAGGACACTTGCCTGGCTTTGCATGGCTAGAAAGGAATGGACGTAGGACTGGGACCCAGGGCTGACAGATTTCAAAGCCTGGGCCACATCTCTTGTTTAACTGCTGCTCTACCAGGTTAACTTGTCAGGTGCAGACCCAGTAAACGCAGCATATCTGACAGCCTTCCCATGACTTCCAAGAAACCTGCATGAGACTCCCCTGCTGATTAGAATGTCAGAAATAACTGTGCTAATTGCTAATCACCAATGTAAAATCAGTGCTAATAATTCCTATTTTCCAACTGCGTTTTCTTCAAAGATGCTGAGAGATGCTTTAAGGGAGCTCACCACATTCGAAGCCATGAATAGCGTTGTGTCTAACTTCATTCATTTCTTTGTTTATTCAGTAAAAACTATGTGAAGGGCTTCATGAGGGTGACAGGGTTTGAGATGAGAATTGCTGAGCCCACAGCCTGGGATCAAAAATTTAAAAACATAATAAAAGATGCTTAATGTGGTTTCATTTTTCATGACTATGTTTTAGTCACATGACTTGTCCAAGATCAGAGGACTGAGGACTGAATTTTTTATCTGAGATGAGATTCTTTTCCTGCTTATAAGATCTAGAAATAAATGACTTAAAATACTAGGAAAAAAACTCTTTAGGGTTAAAAAATTGGAATGTAAAGGGTTGAGAGTGATATGTTTCATGGGTATTTATTTATTTATTTATTTGGTGGCATAAGGGATTGAAGAGAGGGTCTTTGCACTGAGCTATGTCCCCCTTCTCCCATCCTTTTTATTTTTTTTATTTTGAGACGAGTCTTCTAAGTCACTGTGTTGTCCTGGCTAGTCTCAAACTTACTGTCCTCCTGCCTCAGCCATCCAGAGAACTTGTAAGTCTGTCTTTAAAAGCCTTTTTCAGAGGGCTTTAAGCTGTTGAGAACAGTTGTATCTGAGCAAAGCTAATTTAAAAAAATTACAACTTATTTCTCATTGTCTAAATTATGAGTAGCTTCTTCGGAATAATATTCACAGGTGACAAGGTTTTAAATTAAATGGGAAGCAAATCAATATTTAAAATAGCTTCATATAATTAGGTTGCAATTATTTGAATAAATTGTATCTAAATACTGGAAACTCTTAACTATGAATAATCTCTGTACTTGAATGCAAATTTGTTATAGAATTACTAAAAGAAGTATCTTTTTCCTTCTTCCTCCTTTTCTTCCTTTCTTCCTTCTTTCCCTTTCTCCTTCACTCCCTCCTTCCTCCTTTCTTTGCTTCATTCCCTTCATTGACATTCTCTTTATTTTATTTATTTTACTGAGTGTTGATAAATAAGATCAAGTAGGATAAAATGTTCTTATTTATTGAGTTTATTTTTTTCATATTTTGAAATTAATGCAAGATCGAAATGCCTGCTTTACTCCTTTTGATGCCTCTGTGCAGATGTGGTCTGGTGGTGCCGAGTATGAGTCACCTTCAGGACCTTTCTAGGGTAGGTTGTCAGCACCTTAGGGTGCAGCGTGGAGCACAGTCTGCATCCATCCTCCCGTCCACATAACCAAGCCAGTGCGCTCAGCCAGAGACCAGGTTGGACCAGTCCAGGTGAACATCACTATTTGAGACACACACGAGGCAGCCTCAACCAGCTGGCATCAGCCTTTTACCCAATGCCTTAGACATTATGTAGATTCTAGACACGTCCCTCATTTATGAGAGGGGCGATGACTCTCATCAGTAGAGACTGCTGCTGTTCTCTTGATTCCTTGGCTACCGTTCTTTCTTTCACAGCAGCGTTTCTGGGGATGGAAGGAGGAAGGAGGGACACACAATATCCCTGAGTGTCCATGAGTGTATTCTTGTGGAGATCTGAGTTGGCTGAAATAATGTGTAATGTTTGTGTTCTCATCTTGTTACCATCACCCTAGTTGCTAGATGGCCAGTTTATGATTGAGTACCATTCTGAGGTTCAAAGCCTTTTGGGTTTATCATGAGTTGGCTAAAATCTTAGACAGCAATGCATAGGGAATGTTAGACTTCGGATGGTTGAGTCTTGGGTCATATGAGGTAAACACAACTTCACAATTATTTAGGATCATATTGTCCTGTACCTGATTTCCTCAAGCCTCCATGAGGAAAGTAGGAATTATTCTTTTTGCCCTTTCTTTCCCCCTGAGCTGGGGATGGAACCCAGTGAGGCAAATGCCCCACTCCTGAGCTGCATGGATTTTTATATGAGGAAGCTGCAATTCGGAGTCATGGTCCAGTGGGCAGAGGAGGAGGGGGCCGGTGCCCTGAGACCTTGAGTCTGGGCCTTTGCCTCTGTTTCTTGCATTGTTCTGTAGCTTGGAGAAAGCCCTGGTTTAGCTCCAGGAAGATTCAGGGGCCTGGCTGGAGGAAGTGCGATTCTGCCAACCAGGAAGGAGGGCAGACCGGAGGCAAGGAGCACCCTAGCTCACGTTCCCGGGGAAGTGGATTCCCAAAGCCTGGCAGTTCTGATGTTCCATCTGGTTGTGTGTCATGATTTTTCTGATGGGTCTTGAATTGCATCTTTATTTATTTATTTATTTATTTTTTTTGCGGCACCAGGGATCAAACTGACAACTTCCCACCTGCCGGTCAGGCGCTTAAGCCATTGAGCCAAACTCCTGGCCCTAGTTTTTTGAGGCAGGGTCGCACTATGTAGCTCAGTCTGGCCTTGTGCTCTTACCTCAAGCTGACCTTGAACTCTCAACGCTCCTCCTACCTCAGCCTCCTGAGTGCTGGAATTAAAGGCGTGGGCCACCACGCCCAGCTTGAATTGCATTTTTAGATAGAAATCTCTGATTCTTTGCAGTGCTAAACATAAAAGTACTTTTACTTTACTCCTAGCTTGTTTCATCTGTGCTGCAATGTCTTTCAGTCAGCATGCACAGTTACAAATCGGAAGCTGAGCAGTAGTGAAGAATGGCTGAAACAAAGATTAAGGATTTTCACACTTAATAGTTTGTGGAGTCGTTTGCTGTCCAATGTGTGCTTACTTAGATTCACCCAGCTCACACTGTCCTTCTTAGAAAGTGAGTGATTCAAAGGAAAAAAACCAAACCAATCCACCCAGGGAACCTGATTCTCCCTCTTTCCCTCTCCTGCTCTTTTCCTCTCTCTGTCATCTATACTGTAGTCTGCCATTATGTGTATATATAGGCAGACTACAGTAAAAAAAAATCTTGATTTGACTTTTCACTTAGTCATATGGTAGTACGTTTGTGGTGTGTGTTAAGTTCTCTGTATCTGGGGTTTCTCACCTCTAAAATAGCACTGATAATTCTTGCCTCCAGAGTTATTTTTAGGTTTAGAAATAATGTTTATAATGATTGTAGCTGTGCTGTAGAAAACATACCCAGTATATGAGGATTTCTATCACAATTTTATTTTCTACCCAATGCACTGAACACGCTAGGGTTTATAAATTGAGTTTGGTGTGACTGTAATTCAGGTGAATTTTGTGGTCATATAACTTGAATGCCTGATTTTGCTTTTTACAGTATGCACTGTTTTCCAAGCTACTAAAAATGCTATGGTAATGGTTGGTAATCGTGTTTGGATTTTATTTCTTTTCTTTACCAGCAAAACTGTTTTTAGGAGTGATATTTATAGAATGAGAACATGCTATTAATCTATATTATATTCAGCAAAATTAGATTTTGACTGCTGAAAATCTCTGAAGTGCTGAAGACAATAGACATGCTGATAACTGTATCTCACGTTAGACATTTTGCAATGCAAATGATGCCAGAAGTGTGATTGAATTTTCAATAGAACTAAGCCATTGTTCTAGTTCAGCAAGTCATTTGTACATTTACGGAAATACATATTTTGATCTGAAGTAATTTTGCCTATTGAAGTGTTTTCTTTCATATACGCAGTAATATAGCAATATCGAAGTACAGTAGTCCTCTATAGGTACAGAGATGTGCAGTGGAAATTAAAGATGAGTCCCTCACAGAATATCCACAAGGCACAGGGGGAAGGATGGAAGACCAAAGATGACTGGTATTTGAGCTTAGTATGCCTCGTATTGCTCTAGTAGACCTGGGCCAAACAGTTTGGTGACATCTTTCTCCAGACTTATCTTTTGCTGGCAAAGTACAAGAGCCAGTGAGCTTAGACTGCTCCCCTCAGTTCTGGGGGTGCAGCTGGGTTGCTGAAGCAACAGTGCTGTGACCTTCAGAGGTACAACTTTCCCAGGGGACGCTCTTCATGGAAAGCTGGGTCAGCCAGAGACCACTATCAGTTTGTGCTTTGTACCCAGAGCTGATCTCCTTCACTGAGGTATCCTGTGGCTATGGCCAGACCCACCAGACACTATTTTTAGGGTAAATCTCTCTGTGGGGTATTTTGTCCCTTTCTGTTTTCAAGCTTCCATAGGGTCCCCAGCACATCAAAAGACCCAGAAATGTCTGATTCCCTGGCTGTGGACACAGCTGAAGTCTTGCTAAGAGTTGATGGACATCTGGATGCTCAGGACCCCCAACCTTACCAACTATAGTTCTCAGACTTTCTCTGCACAATCCCTCAAAGAAAGTATTATTGTCCCCATGGTGGAAAAACTAGAGTTGAGAAGTTGCTGGAACTCCTCAAGAACTAGGGGAAGCCGGGTGTGGTGGCGTACGCCTTTAATCCCAGCTGGGAGGCTGAGGTAGGCGGAGCGTTGTGGGTTCGAGGCCGGCTTGGGCTACAACGCAAGCACAAGGCTGGCCTGAGCTACATAGTGTGACCCTGCCTCAAAAAACTAGGGCCGGGAGTTTGGCTCAGTGCCTTAAAGCTCTTGCCCTGGCAGGCGCGAGGTTGTGAGTTCAATCCCCGGTGCCGCAAAAAAAAAAAAAAAAAAAAAAAAAAAAAGAACTAGGGGAAATTATATGGCCGGGCTGGGATTTTGTCCTGGTTATGTTGGACTCTCCAGGACAATTGTTCTCAGTTTGCAGCGAACACCTGATTGATCCACTGTGTGACTGATGAGTTTCCAAACCAAAAGAATAGTAAAGGTCAGAAAGTGATGGACTCTTTATTGATGCAGACACCCTGTCTTAAACCACTGAGTGCTGCTAGAGCCAAATGCCACAGGGTAGGTAATTTATAAGTACTAGAAATTTATTCCTCTTGGTTCTGGAGGCCAGAAGTCCAATGTCAAGATGCCAGCATGTGCAAGGGCATTCTTGCTGTGTGTCAGGAGGCAGAAGGCCACGTGAGCTGGTGTGTGTGAGAGAGGGAAGGTGGCCAAGCTCATCCTTTTGCCAGGAACTCCTTCCCGTGATAACCCACTTCTGTAGTGACGGCCTCATTCATTCCCGATGACAGAGCCCTAGTCACTTCTCACAGGTGGTCCCTCTCATCATTGTTGGTTTCAACATGTGAACTTTAGGGGGCACGTTCACACCATAGTAGCTTTCTGTTGTTTACCTGCATTTGAAGAAGACAGCTTCCAAAAGACCAAGAATGAATGGTTGTGGAGACGGTATCACTTGCCACTTTCGTTGTCTGTGGTTTCCTGTGAGCCTGTCTCCTGCGGAGATAGTTTTGAGGAACTGAGGCTGACTCCTGCCCTCTCATGTATGAAACCCAAATGCTCTGAGGACCTTGGTTTGCTTCTTCATAAAGAGGGGGCAAAGCCTGGTTTGGGTATTATTAAGGATGCTTGCATGGTGACAGTTATCAGGGACCCCTGTAGCGAGTCCCTGATCTCCTGCCTGGGTTACTGAGTGTGATGGGAAAGGAAAGAAAGAGCAAAAGACAAAATTAGAGGTGCATAGCAGGGATCCAGGACAACCATTTGTTCCCTAGGAACAAAAGGCCATGAGCCACACACAACCTTGGTGTTTATTCATCACCTCTGAGTCAAGGACAGTGAGTGAAGGGCAGTGGGTGTTTCTGGGGACAGTAATGGTGGTTATGGTGGGTTAATAAGAAGAACAAAGCATTCTTGCAAGGACAAGGACAAGGACAAGGACAAGGATGAGACGAGGGGGAGGGCAATGAGGAAACTGTAGTTTCCCCAGATGTCGATTGTCTCAGGCAGGTCTTATCTTGCCCTGTCAGTGCCACAGCAGTCATTAGCCAAAGGGCTTCCAGCTGTGACCAGACAACAGTGGGGTGTTTCTGCCCTCCAACTCAGTTTATGATTTATGGTCCCCAACAGGGCATCCAGTGGAGGTTAAACTCTAGAGTGCTTGTCAGGATGTTTCGGGGCTGTGTCAGTGGCGTGCATTGTGCACCTGCTCGCTTCCGCTCCTGGCCTCTCTGTGGCTCGCCTCCTGGTCTGCTGAAATTTCAGCTCTTCGCCTCAGAAGATGAGGACTGCTGGACAGCTGTGTGCCCACAGTGTTGAGATTTCCCTGATGTTAAGTGGAAATTTCCTTTTTCATGGAAGTTATTTGTAAAGCTCTGTACTTTATGTAGAATTTTTTTTTTTTTAGTATATTGCCTCACAACAACCATTTTCATATAAATCAGAAATTCCCAAAATTTCTTGGTTCATGGTGATCCTCGTGTTGCAGTAAATTTTTTAGAATGCCTCAGGCCATAGTGTATTGCTAATGATTCTGTTCACTAAGTCATTAGATCCCAACAATTTATGTCCAAAAAACTTTGCACTGATTTGAAAAAAATAATGCACATAGAGTAAAGGAGCATAATATACCTTTGTTTCATTCTTATGCAGTCATAGCTGCATACTAACGGAAAGTGTGTATTTATCGGGCACTGTATAACTTGTCAATTGATCACCTAATTTCTTGTTCACATTGAATATTTGCTTTCTTATCACTGCGACTGCTAAAAACCAGCTTTGAAAAGAGGTGGTATCATCAAAGGATTGTAATGGGATCTCATGTTAATGTGATACATGACAAAAGTTATACATCCTGTTTCTCTTGAAAATGCAAAAATATATATAATACAGGGGGGCCCAGTGCTTTTAGTGGGGCCCTCCATTCCACATTGGCTCTCACACTGGGGTCCGAGGCTGTAAGCAGTGTGTGCCTTGCTGTTGCTCTTTGATACGGGATGAAACTGAATGTGGAGTTGCCTGAGTTACACACGTATTGGGGACCTTGGTCAAGATCCCTAACTGCCTGTATGAAGGCCACAGTGAAAGGATAACATGAGAGACAGAGACAATTTAGTAATGCATAAAGTGGGGCTGTGTGGTCAGTGCCTCAGGATGGGCAAAGACCAATACCCTGCAGCCTGCCGCTATTTTGTTAGCCAGTGCATGTGGGCAGGTGGGTAGTGAGTGATTCCAGGAACAGTAGTAGTGATTGTTATGGGCTGATAAAAAGAACAAAACGTTCTTGCAGGGATGAGACAAGGGCCAGTAAGGAAACTAGCTTTCCCAGGTGGAACTTTTACTACTGCTACCGCATTGCTTTAAGGAACCTTGTCGTGCTCAGCAGGTCTTATCTTGCCCTGTGAGTGCCACAGTGTCTCTAACCACAGGGTTTCAGCTGTGACCAGCAGAAAGTAGGAAATTTCCTTCTTCTATCAAAGGGCAAGACAAGGATGGCCTTGGACATCCCCTGGACTCAGTTTATAATCTGTGGTCCCCGACACACAGGTACTGTGAAAGGACCTCAGGCTGTGACCCCATTCTGGTGATGGTCTTCCAGGTGACAAGGAACTTCTGTGCATTGTCAGACTGAACAAGTGCAGACGTGTTTATGATGTTCTCCGTGATCTTCCCCAGTCAGCAGATTTCCCTCTAGACAGTGTGGACTATCAACACGCTTGTCTGAATGCGAATCCCAGTTATGAACATGCAGCAGCAGGTCTTTCTGAATCACTTTCCTCAAGTGAACTTAGGCTCTCCAGGAAACCATTCTCTTCTTCCGTGCCCGCTGGCTTGGAGGCTGTTTGGAGAATTTCCCTTGATTCGGGCAGCACGACACAGCGGCCACAAACACTGCCTCTTCTATGTCACTTGCACCCTTCCCTGATAAAGGGCACCCATTCCTTCCTTCATATTGATTTTCAGAAGTTGTGCTTGGGTTTAATGGGTGTGGCTCATTCCAGACCTTGAAAACTTTCTGTCATCGGAAAGAGGAGTTCCAGGGGAGTTTTAATATTTCACTTTAAGTAGAACTGGAGGCATAAAAGACATTCAGAGAATCGATTATAAAATTACGCAGTTATTTGAAGTTCTGGTATAGTTTTTGCAGGTTGGATTGATTTTCCTAGAGAAATTTCTTACGCGATAAAATTCATGTTCTGGATATTTCTAGCCAATGAGTTGAATCAGTGATACAATTCTGGGGAAGAAGACATTAAAAATATTTCCAGACATTACTCCTGCCTCATTGGGGGAGCTCTATAATTATTTAGCCCTTTTTATTAAAGGTATAAAAAGTAGATTGTATAACCCATGCACGGAAGCTGTCCTTGCCTTTTCCTGGGTTAGGTGATACATAGAAGCCAGAGTGTGTGACAATATTGATACGAATACAATATTTTTAGTCACATCCTTCCACCTACGCTGTTGAGGGGAGAGCTTGTGCCCATTCCTTGAGCCAAGTGCTGGAATCAGCAAACTTTCCCCAAAAGTGGGGGAGTTGTTAATATTTTCAGCTTTTTGGGTGACAGGGTCCCTATAGCAACTATTTAACTCTGCTGTTGTCCTGTCAAGGCAGTCAAATAATCTGTAAACAAATGAGTGTGGTCCAGTACCAGTAATACTATGTTGATGGACACTTAAGTTTATCTAACTTTCATATGATATGGAAACCATATTCTTCTTTTGACTGACTTCTTTCAGTCTTTAAAAATGTAAAAGTCATTCTTAGGTTGCAGACTGCAGAGTTACAGATGCCATGGGCAGGGTTTGGACCACGGGCCAGAGATTTTGATCTTCGGGGTAGAGTCAGCTTGTGGCTGAGCAGGTGCTTGAGTGGTGAGGGCACATTTTTTACTGTGATCTTTATTAGGAAATATTTCAAACATATAGAAAAACAGTGAATAATATGTTGGCCTCTGAGATTCAGGAGCCATCATTCTGCCATAGCAGCTTCAGATTTTTAAAAAATAATATTGGCTTCAGATTTTTAAAAAGATGAAGCAGCCAGGTACAGTGGAAGCCCTTCATTCCCCCTGAGTCCATCACTGTTCTGCAACCCGATTTCTAGGCCTCTCTACCCAACTACAACTGTTGTTCTGAGTTGGGATTTAAGCTTTTTTGTTGCTATGTTTTTATATATATTTTTACAACAGGTACAGAATGGGCATAGAAGTCATGTTGCACAGTTTTTCCACAACTTGATTTTTTCCACTCATCACTGGGTTTCTAAAATTTGTCTGTGGTTTTTCCCATGTAACTGTAGTTCATTCATTTATATTTTTGTGCAATTTAATATGTTTAACTTTCATGACTCTTATCCAAGAGATTATCTTGATGTCATAAAGATATTCTCCTATATTTTGTCTAGAGCACCAATTAGCAAACTTTCTGCAAAAGACCAGAGACCAAATAAAGTCATGCATCCCTTAACAGCAAGGATACATTAACAAATAAAGTCATCCATTGTTTAGCAGCAAGAACACAGTAGGTGATCCCGTGGCCACATTAACACATTAGACTGTACTTACACAAACCTTGGTGGAATGGTCTGCTACGCACCTTAGCTGCATGATACAACCTGTTATTCCCGGGCTACAAACTTGTATAGTATGTTACTGTACTGAACGTTGTAGGCAATTGTACCACAATGTTAAGTACGGTGGTACCTCCATTCATGAATTGAATTCTTCCCATGATTCTGGTTGCAACTGAGTTGGAGGAGAATCGAATCAAATTTCCCCATAAGGGCAACATTGAACCTAACCATTGAATTTGATTCATTTCTCCTCCAGTTCAGTTTTTGACTAGGATTGTGGAAAGAATTAAGTTCCTGAACCAAGGCATCACTGTATTTGTGCATCTAAACATACAAAGGTACAGTAAAAATACAATATAAAAGGCAAAAATGGTGCAGCTGTGGAGGTATTTCC
>RJWM01047453.1:0-11896 GCA_004363535.1 Dasyprocta punctata | reverse complement strand
AGAGAGGCCAGGCCTTTTGGTGCCATCAACAAAACTCCACCTCCTGCCTAGCTCTCCAGCTCAGCCTCATGCAGGCCTTCTCCATAAGCACTGCCTTCATCTCTGAGCTAACTGCCTCACCTCTCCCAACACAGTCTTGCTGGCTTATCACCTTCCCACTTTTGCTCACGCAAGGCCCTCTCTCTGAGCTTCTCTTTTCGCTTCTCGTCTTATCCATCACCAAGTTAGTTTTACTACTCTTTTTAAAGCAAATCAGGAATCAGACTTCCCAAAAGCCTTGCCTGGCCACAGCCTGGTTCCAGGACTATTACTCCATGGTCCAACTGCCTCTGACTTCCTCTTTCATAGCATGTGATCCCCATGCTAGAATTGTCATCTCTTCCTCGTCTCCTTCCTCTTGGTTTATCTGTTCCCAAAGGACCATTATATTTTAGATTTATTTCTGTATGACACAGAGCATGGAGTTTGGCACAGATGTAGTAGCCACTTAGTATACATTTGTTGAAGAAATGAATTAAATGATAGGTAAGGTGTCCTGGCTGTTTATAAGCCAGCCCCATGCTTAACTGATCTCAGTGGCTCCTTACCTCATCCCTATAAAGAAAGTGTTATGCTTATTATCCTCCTTTATAGATGACCAAGTGGAGGTTTAGAAGTAAATGTTAGGGTTTCAATTTAATTCCAAACATATCTACTCCAGAGCTTGAGCTCTTTATCACAAAGGAAATCACTCATTATGACAATGAAGAGGGCTAGGGTCCCTGGGCCATTAGTACCAAGGGGAAATTATCCTGTGGCAGTGAAAGATGATGAGTTGAAGGGTCTGGGGGCCATCATAACCAGAAAACCCATTGCATTTTTAACTCTTTCTGTCTGATTTCCAAACTGCTAGTCTGATAACTACTCAAAGTTCAGCCCAGGCTTAACATTCCTCTTCTCTCTGCCTTTGGATTTGGCTATTAAATTGTCCTGTGTTTCTATATTGCCTCTAATGTAATGTGGCTCATCCACTGGGTGAATAGCAGTTAGTTCTCTCCTGTAGAAACAAACCCTAAATGCTCAAACCTCCCAATGCTCAATTCTGTACTGGAACGGGGAACATTTGCTCACAGCCTGGCTCAGCTTCTTCTTTAGTGGAAGCCAGCAGTCCTCCCTGACCCAGGGTTGGGAAGGTGGTAGCTACTCTCCATCTTTTATCCTGTCCACAATTTAGCCTAACTCAGGCTTCAACCACAGCAAGAAGTTTGATTAAGTCTTGCTGAATTCGATTGATAAATATCGTGCAACCAGGTTCCTGTGATTTACCACCCCAGGGTGGAATGTTCTAAGAAGCAGGGTTGTACATAAGCCATCCACTGGCTCTGTGTCCCAAATCTAGGTAGGGTAAACTGCTATGAAGCCTGAAAGGTTAACCTATAAGAGCAAATGATAATATTTTGTTCTTATTAAAGCCATTTTCATACATGGTTAAGTAATAGGACTGAATCATGTTTATTTCTACATCAGCACATTTATTCTGTTTTTATGATGTTTGTGTATCCTGGAAAAAAGTGTGTGTGTGTGTGTGTGTGTGTCCATATATGTATCCGTGTATGTGTATTTGTGTGTGCATGTTTGCATGGTATTATAAGGTTAGAGAGATTAAATTCTCTTGAAGTTTAAAATTCTTTGGAAGTTTTGTGTACATAAATCCAAGAGAAAGCAGTATCTATGATATGATTCTTTCATTAATAACTAAACAATCATCTTCCTATTACTTCCTATAGCAGACACTTGTAATTCAGTCTCCTTAATTTTAAATTTCTCTTAAAAAGCAAGAGCTTTCCAACAGGAGGTCAGATTTCCCAGATATGTCTTCCTCAGCATTCTTTGGAGTGACCTGCTATTGCCTCTTTGTTAGGTAGAGGAAGAGGCCAGCTGTATACTTACTGATTTGTTCTTGAATTTCTGTTCAAGCTGCCAAATGGCTCAGGGAGAGGCCTGGACAGAGGGTTTGCCAGGGCTCCACAGTTGGGAGGGCAGAGATCCTGGAGCTTGGCAAAGTGCTTTCTGCTAGACTTGGCCAGGCTGGCAGGGCACAGGGAACTCTGCCAGGCCAGGCCAGGAGGTGCTGGGAAAAATGAAGGTGTCCAGTGGCCTGCAAAGCACAACATAGTCTGAGGTGGATTGGATTCCAAAGTATCTACCACCAAGGGCTTGTATGGAAGTGGTCAAATAAGATACTTCCTCAGGCATGGCCAGCATCTGGCAGTTTAATTTAGAGATCTCTATTCAGGCCATAGGAGCACAGCTTGTCCATAATTCCCATAGTTCCTCCTTTTTTTTTGAGTTATCAGTTTTTACAGGATATTGCTATGTGCTCTGTTCTATGAGAGTTATTTGAATTTTGTTTCATTGGTCAGAACCACCAAATTCATCCCTTTTCGGAAAATCTTTTTCATTCCCCTCAACCAACAGTTCATTTTATTTTTATTAGAAAGGGAAATTCTGTGCTTCTCTCAAGCCCTTTGCTCACCCATGGAAGCACATTTTCCACTTTAATCATTGAACAGGCATGAAATTTAGAGTTTTCTTTTCAGCTGGGGTCACCAACTCTACTCCAGTATAGTAGACGTGATCCGGGGGAGGCACGTGGGCTTGAATTGAGTCCTGGTCATTCTTAACACCTGCTCCTTTCTACTCTTCTCTCCCCCAATCAATACCATCCTGTCCATGCAAATACCCCAGGTGGAAATAAATCCAGGGTTTAAGCATGATGAAGTACATGTGAAAAGGCAGCAATTTCAGGATTAACACAAGACTGGCCTCTCAGTGCCTCACTACTTCTTGGGTTGAAAACTGGGCTGACAGGAGATCTATGTTGTATGAATGGAAAGTCGCATCTGACATACTTTTGTTTCTGCTGTGATGGCAGCGACATGCCTCCAAATGGCAGTGACTCTCTTCTTGGTGATTTAAGACGCCACCTATCTTGATCTCTTGCTAATCATTATAGTCCCACCATTTAATTAAATCTGGCAGACAAAGTTAATCTTCTTTTTCATTTCCTTTCCTGCTTTTCCTTTTTCCCTTTGTCTTTCTTGCTTGCTTTCTTGGTAGTTTTTTAAGTACTGGAATTAAACTCAAGGCCTTCACAATGACTACATGCTTATTTATTTATTTATTTGTTTATTATTTAATTTTGAGTCCAGGTCTCACTAAGTAGTAAGTTGCCTAGTTGCCCAAGTTGTGTTTTGATTTGTGATCTTCCTACCTCAGTGTCTAGGATTAGAGACGTGTGTCAATACTCCTGGTTGATCATCTTTTTCATAGCCTTGTGTGCATATCGAATCTAGTCCGGTCATCACCCCCACAGTCTGGAATCATGGAGTAGAGAGATGAAGTGCTCTTCCTCTGAGCTAGCCTAGGTACAGAAGGTGGGGGCCCTTGTTCCCTATCTGAGTTGGTTAAGGTTTGTCCTTGCCAGTAAAATATCATTTGGAGGCTCTCTTCTCCATGGCGCCTGTCTAGGCTACACTGAGTGGCAGAAACCAGAGAACAGCTGCACAAACACAAAGGCTGGACTTGCTGGGCTTGAGTGACAAGGCAGAGACTAAATCAGAAACAGGCCCATCCTTGCTCCCGGATCTGAGAGTGACAAAGGAGGCCTCAGAGATGCTGGCTTTTTGATGGCCCTCACCGTGTGCCTCCACATCTGTGTCCTGCAGAACTACTCACAGTTGTCTCGAATATCTTTTGAAATATATTTGGAAAAGAGGCTTTTTACAAGCCCATCTGTCCTGTTAGTGATCACTCATTTGCAACATACTGGCCACCTTCGTGCCCATGTGTCCTAAGGAAAGGCAATCTTTTAGAGAGAAACAGGTCCTTCTGTCACTATGTGCTGGCCCAAAGAGTGATCAAAGTCAGCTGCCTAGGACACACAAAACCTTCTGAGATCTTGCATGATACCAGACCCAGACCTTTGGGTTATCAGTGTAAGGAGGCACTTGCCCCCCAGGAATAGGGTAGCTAGGCTTGGTGACCTTAATTCATGTCTTCTGTATTTAGTGTCCCCTTTGAGACCCCTGGCAAGTCATTTCTGCCATCAGCCCAGCAGCCTTATAAAGCACCATTCCCTTTTTAAATCCTAATTTCTTGCATCTCTTCACTAATTTCCCTGTGGAAAACAGCTGGCAACAGGCAGGAATATTTAATCAAGACTCTACTATAAACTTCTGGCCAGCACTAGGGAAATAAGCAGTCAATAACTGGCAGCTTAGTCCATGCAAGGCCACTATGGGAGGCCTCCTGGACCATCTCTTCCAGACAGGGGCAATATACATCTATTTCTGTGGCTGTCATATCCAAATTCCTCAAGTCCTGCCTTTCGAGGACTTTCCTATGGTCGGTAGAGTATCAGTTGGATTGGTTTTGGAACTCACTTGGTGGATTGGTGGTGCACAGTTCTGGTGTGTCTGTGAGGGGTGGGGCATCATGGAGATGTGATTGGGTACTACATCTGTTCCCTTACCCTTTTCTCAGTTTCCCTGCTCAACTCCCTGGCTACCATGAACTAGGCAGCTTAACTCCACCACACTATTCTGCCATGATGTTTCTGTCTTGGAACCAGCTAACCTTGGACTGAATCCCTTGAAACCATGAGCCACATTAAACTTTTTCTTTATTTTGTGTGTGTTGAGTATTGTGTTCCAGCAAATAGAAAGCTGGATAGTACAGATGCCATCCCTCTCCTCCTTTTCAGGTAAAAAATCTTCTTTGATGGCCAACTGGTTCTATGAATGATGCCTTTCACTCTCCTTCCTGGGATGCCTAACCCCTGTCTCCCCATCCCACCCCCAGCTTTCCTAGGCTCTGTTGTGTACACTGCAGAAGGACAGTTTTGCAGGCCTGCGAGAACAGCACATTTTGTATAGTGAGTAGCCATAAGTAAAAGTGGTCATGTTTGGGATATTTAGTAAGTCTCTCCCCCTTTTCTCTTCCTGGTCACATAGTCTTACACAATTTCTTTGCATTAGCACCCAGCTAAAAGTCTGAAAATCCCTGTTAAAAAGTATCTCATTTTCATAAGACATATGGAATGTTTAATCATTAACAATTCTTTAATGCCTGCCACTCTTTTGTCATTGTCTGTTTTCTTTCCGGCTCCCTCCCATTCAAGAATCTAGTGAAAAATATCTGAAGGCTTTTTTGAAATGCTCATTTCCTAAAAATGAGCATGACAACTACTGCATGAGGGAATTGTGACCAGCAGGGGCAGGTTTATGATTTCCCTGTCTGGAACCTGCACCTAGAATGTAGATATATTTAAAATACAGAATAATCAACAATTAAACTTTAATAATTTATACTGCAAGCACAATAACATCCAATTAAAAGTTTCTCGAGTGCCAATTTTGTGTTTGACTTGTGTTTGATGTGAAAGATAGACGTACAAAGACTTGCACCCTGCCCTCAAGGGGCTTAAACTCCAGAGGCAAGGGCCTATTCTGACTTACAGTATAATCATTTCTGTGCTTTCCCTCATAGATTTACTATGTATATATGCATCCATAAAAATAACTTACTTTTGCCTATGTTACATTTTGTGTAAGTGGAATGACATCACATATAGTCAGTTGATTGTGTGTGCCTCCTTTTGCTCAACACTAAGATTCAGCCACACTATTAAATGTGTAGCTGAGACTTGTTTATTTCACTATTTTTGTATTCTATTAGATGATTATCACAATTGGTTTATTTCTACTACTGTGTTTCCAGAAAATGTGGAACTAAGAATTCTAGGAATGTTACTGTTGGGTCCTTGAATATAGCATGTTGTCAAAGAATTGTAGCAATTTCCACTTTCAGCAGTAGAGTAAAATAGTTCCCATTGCTCAGAATTCTCATCAACATTTGATACAGTCAGGTTTTTAATTGGGAAAATGTGATAGTTGTTATTCTCATTACAAATTAGTAAGAGTCTTCACCTATTTAGGATACTAGACCTTAGTCACTTAGATAGATCAAAAATAGGTGGCTTCTATTACTGATCACTTTGTGGTGCTGGACAGATAGACACATATTTTAAATTTTATGTATTCATAGTTACTATTTCTTTTTATGGTTTTTATCTATTTATTGTTTCTTTTGAAAAGTTCTTTCCCTCAGGTCACAAAATGTCATCCTATATTATTTTTAAAAAACATCATAGGTTGGTTTTCATGTCGAGTGTTCAGTGTCAGCTTCAAAACACTTCAAACCCAGTACTCAGTGCATTTTGAGGAGGAAAATATTCAGTGTTCATCATTATCAGGGTAGCTGGTCAACAGTGCAGAACCCCCGTATGTTTGTCCTCACTGTCTTGAACTTTCGTGCATTTTAAGTGGTAATCATGGTTTATAAAAAGTTAAGAGTCATTCCAATAAGATTTATATTAACCTGATAAAAGGCAGATATTAGACCAGTAAAAAGTCATGGGGAACTTTCACAAATTACTGTATATCTAATTGCATGATTCCTTATAAGAAAAATTCGTTCAGTACTCATTGGCTTTGACACTCCATTTAGGAACAAATTAAGGAGAAATACTGAGATAACACTGTACATAAATTACTGCTTATTTTTTCACACAGTAAAGCTTTATTTTTGTAATGTTAGAAAGGGATCTTTATATACTCACTTTTACATGTTCTCCCTCGTCTGCTCAGGTGTCCTTGTCTCCACACATTTTTCCATGGAATTCCATGGGTATTTTCTCTCCCTCGTTCTGCTTGATGGCAAAGCCTGCCTTCCACAAAGGAGGCACACATGTCACACTGTGCCCACAGAACCCACATAGCTAAGTTCTGCCTGAAGGAGGTTCTTTGCAGAGGATAGTAGGTTGTTTATAAAGATTTTCCTCCTTGGAAAATCACTATGGACTTCCTCCTTTCTGGACTTCCTCTCCCTTGCTGTGTCCAAGTGGTGAGCTCTAGCCTTTTTTCCCAGAACCTTCATCGGGGTGTTTTCTTCATTCAGCTCATTTCACTATTTATCTCCTTGATGGAGAAGCATTCATGTCTTTAAGGTCCTTTCCCAAAGGAAAATGTCAACTAGATCAGGTTTTCTCTGTGGATATTCAGTGTTTAACACAATTTATTGAAATGGTGTTATGTTCTCATCTGTATTTCACAAGGATATGTTTCTTTATGTACTCTATTCTAGTCCATTGGACTATTTGATTGTCTCAGGTTCCACCTTATTGGTATAGATTTATATCTGTAGGCATCATGTTTATAAATATTTTTTATTTTATTCTATATTGTTATTATTTTTATATCTTTATAATAAATCCTGATACAAGGAAGTCAATGTTTTGGTCTTAGTTATTTTTCTTTTTGCTGAGATACCCAGAAGTGAAAAGAGGAAAGGTTTATTTCAGCTCACAGTTTGTAGAGAATTCAATCCATAGTCAGTTGGCTCCAAGGCAGGACGGTACGGCAGAGGGGCATCACAGAAGAACAATAGTCCATGGCAAAGCAGGGCAGGTAGAAGTCAGCCAGCAGCAAAGTAGCAAAGCAGCTTCTTTCTGTCCCTTTGTATTCCATCCAGGCTACCTGCCTTTTGGATGGTGTCACCCACATTCGAGGTGGAGCAACCTTAATTCCACCATCACACACTTAATTCCATCACACACTTAATTCCACCATCACACACTTAATTCCAGCAATTTAAAATTTTATTTTATTTTTTTATTTACAAAGAATCTACAAAAAAAAGAAAAAACAATAAAACAGACAAGCAGGTTTAGCAAGGTCATGGTACAACGTCATGGTGCAAGGTCACAAAGCCATATACAGAAATCTAGTGTTGACCTATATATAAGCAATGAACAATTCAAAAGTGAATTTGTAAAGGTACAAGTTACAGCATCACAAAAAAACTTAAAGTAATGTTACTGTATAAATCTACCAAAATACATTCATTATCTGTATCCTAAAAACTATAAAAACTGATCAAAAGTACTCAAATACAACCTAAATAAGTGAAAAGAGACTATGTATGTGAATTGAACAAATGTCAAAATATTTATTCTCCCTGAACTTATCTATAGATTCACCTCAATATCTATTAAAATCTCAGTGAATTCTCTTTTTCTTTAACTATTTTAACCATTTTTATATACATATACATAAACATATACATAGTTTTTCCTTTAGTTTGTCACCCAAGTGCAATGATATGATGCTTACATATGTGCAACTTCTTTATTTCACTGATAAGTATATTCTCAAGGTGCATCCATTAAAGTATAAAGGTGTCCAGCTTATCGCCTTTATAACTGAGTAATATTCCATTATATAGAAATATCACATCTTTTTTGTCCATTCCTCAGCCGTTGGGCATTTAGGTTGTTTCCAAGATCTGGCTATTATAAACTGCGCTGCTAAGCATCATATCCTTAATCATGGAATCACACCTTACTTCAGCCACTTTTGAAACTCATCTATGACTGAATGGGACTTTGTGGGGGACAGCTAGATACAAGCCGCTGGCCCTCAAAAGACTCATGCTCTTCCCTTTATGCCCTAACCTTGTTCTTTCAAGAGTGCCTTGTCTTTTGTTGTCCTTTCATATTTACAAATACATTTCAGATAAGTTATGAAGCTCCACAAAACGAAGAATTCATTTTGGGTTCTTACTGGGATTTCATTGAATTAATATGGCATTGTTTCAGAGACATGACATCTTTAAAATAAATGATACTTTCATGTTTTGAGATCTGTCAAATGTCTTTTGCTAGTCTTTTATAACATACTTTGCAGAAATTCTTTTAATATTTGTTTATACTTATTTCATATTTTTGATGTTTGTGTTTTAAAATTTTTAGTTTTAATTATTTGTGGCTAGTATATAGAAAGTCAAGAGATCTTTGCTTTTTGTTTTCAATAATCTTACTGGAGCCTGTTATTGATTCTAATGGTTTATTTATAGAATTGTTTTTTTACTTTATATGCTTACAATCATGCAATTTGCGAGAAATAATTATGTTTTTTTTTTTGCTCAATCTGTATACCTTATCTTTCTATCATTTTTAAAAATCATGCTGTCTGCCAATGCAAAGCTGAATAAAAACAGTAACTGTGGCATCTTCACATATACCTGGTGACAGAGGGAAAAGTTTCAAAGTTTCACAAATAAATTGATATTAATACTACATTAATATTCCTTAATATATGATAGATACAACAGATTTATATATAATGCACATATATAGGTAGATATACATATATTCATTTTATAAAGATGAAGTTTCCATGTAAGTTTTCTGAAACTTTTTAAAAATCATGAATATATATTGGATTTTAAAACACCTTTCTGCATCTTTTAAATTAGCATTTCATTTAGTTCTTTAAATATGTTAACACAGTGAATTACATTATTCTATGTCCTAAAATTAATTGAACCTTGCATTTCTGAGATAAACCCCAATTTTCAGTAGTGTTAGTTCAGCTTAATAATTTTTTTTCTGGGAGAGCGAACTATTTTCATTTGTTTATTAGTAAGTTTGCATTGTAGTTTTCTTTTCTCTGTATTGTTCTTGTCACGTCTGATCATCAAGATGAAATAAATTCAAAAAGAATTTGAAGTCTTTCTTGCCGTATCTATTCCTCAGAAAATATTATGTAAGATTGGAATTATCAGTTTCTCAAAATTTATTAAAATGTTCACTGAAAACTATCTGAGCCTGGTGTTTTCTAAAACGTAAGATTAAAATTACTGATTCAATTCTTATATTGAACCATTGCCTAGAAATACTTCATTATATTTGTATTGCATGTAACGTTAATATAATTAATCTGTGTTTTAATTATTTTGAAACTTTTCAAATCTTCTGAAAAGTTTCATGGATAGTAATGAATACATCTATGCTTTTCATCTAGATTCATCATTTGTTCACATTTTCCTACATTTATGTTCTCCTGGTTGTTTGAATTCCTTTTTTTTTTTTTTCTCTTTTGTCTCTTACACATAGAGAAATAGCTATATCTATACAGCTCTTTTTCCTGAAGCATCTAAGAGTTAGTTATGAAACTTCTCCTTAAATACAGAATTTCACTATGTAGTCTATTCCTACTACTATTCTCAGATGTGTTGACATTGATATAATTCTATTATCTAACATATGGTCTATGCTCATATTTCCATTAATATTCCAAGTCTTATGAGTTTAAATTTTTTTCATTGACCTAGGCTCCAGTAAAATATCATATGTTACAGTTTACAATTCTTTTTACTTTTCTTTATTGTAGAATAATTCTCAAGTCTGCTGAAAATATTTTTATAGCATTGATATTTTAAAATCAAATGTATTTTATAAAATTTATTTAATCATTTAAAAATTTTATTAGCATGCATTCATAATATTATCTAATTATATTATTATTTGTAGCATATTTAGTTTTATATTTCTTTTCATTTCTAATGGAGTTAAGGGGTTTTGCTTTCTTCCTGGGTCAATATGCCAGAGTTTTGCATACCTTAATAATATTTTTCAAATAATATTTGAACTTAGGCTTTATTGATCTTTTGTTTTCTTTTTATTTCATTAATTTATCTTTCCATCTTTATTATTCCTTTTATTTAACTTGTTTTTGTGATCATTTTGATGTTCTTTTATTTAGTTTTATGTTGAGTAGTTAACTGTTTATATATGAATACTTTAAAATTTTCTAATGCAAGTATTAAGGCTCTAATTTCTTTTTCAGCAGTGATTTAGCTGTGCCAAAAACTTTGATATGTAATATGTTTGTTCAGTCTTATAAATCACATGTGTTCCATTCTTTTACTTATGATTATTTTAGTTGTTTTTAAATTTCAAAATATGAAAATGTCATTTGTCTTCCTTTGCTGTATAACTTAGTTGAATTCATTTGCATGAAGTATATGTTGGTCTTTTGAACTGCTTTGTTATTAACTATGTTGTCTAGTAAAGATGATTTCTGTGAGTTTGAAAAGAATGCATATTCTCTAATTGTTTAGTGCATTGTGCTATAATATCATTTTTATTTTTCTAAGTAATTTTGCAACTCAGATCCTCTATATTTCTTATTTCTAATCTCCTTAATAGCAGTTTCTAAAAGAAGTTTATAAAAATGATATACTATGAATGGAAAATAGTTCTAGTTCTTTACTTCTGACAAATTTTTGCTTTATGTATTCTGAGATACCATTATTAAGAGCCTAAAGTTTAGAATTACCTTATCTTTTTTATGAATTGAAAATTTGATGTTTATGTAGTGATTTTTATTTTATCTTAAAGTTTATTTTGACAATAATGATATAGTTAATTTTTTCTTGGTTACCATTTGTTTGGAATCTTTTATACATTCTTTGAATTTCATCTTACTAAATCCTTATGTTTTTGACAGTGTGTTTTAGTTATAACTCTTGAAAGCAACATACAGCAAGACTTTTTTTCTGAATTTAACAATCTTTGTCTTTTAGTGAAGTAGAAATTCAATTTACATTTTTAAAACTTTTTATCTGTATTTACCTTCTAACTCTGTGTTTTCCATTTATCCCACTGTTTCTGCTTCAGTTCTTTTCTTACCTCCTTTGGATTGATTTGGTTGTTACTAGCACTGGTGTTCTTCTAATGTCACTTTTTTACGATGCTTGTTTGGTAGCTCTGTCATCTGTGTTTAATCTTTTCAGTGCTATTTTAACATGCCTAGTTAACAAATTTTGACAGAGTTTATTTAGTAACTCCTACATCTCATTTTCATTCCATGCAGCAGCCCTGGGACTACCATGACTACATCTTCATACAGTAGACTGGCCTTTCCAATCCCTATTCCAACCCCAGCCACCTGCTTCCTCCAATACCTGCTGATTTCTGAGGCTTCATAGCTCCTTGATTATGGCTACTTTT
>RJWM01047452.1:0-11913 GCA_004363535.1 Dasyprocta punctata | reverse complement strand
GTGCATGATAATCTCTGTTGGTGTACAAATTATCTAATTATCATCAGTGCAATGGGAATGTCATTGGAAAAGTCTTTATTCATCTAGTATGCTAACTAGTAGCTCAGGTAAAGTATCATTCAGCTGGTGACAACTACATGAAAAAAATCACAATGTCTCAAAATCAAAAAATAATCTGAAAGTCATTAGTGTAGCAAGCTACAGAATTAAACATTCACTATTGGACTTTGACTATTTCTCTCTGGCTAATAATTGTTTTTAATATTTGGTCCCCCTCTGCTGACAATCATTTGGCCTTGTAGTAGAAAAGAGTGGCCTAGGGGCTGGATGGCAAATGATAAACGGCAGAGACAAATCCTCTCCAAGATTTGGTGTTGAATATGGCAACATAAGAAAGAGAAGGAGGAAAGTGGGGATGTAGTAAAGATATGAAATGAGAATTGAAGCCTACAGGAAGAATGACGAGAGAGATTTCAACAAAGAAGAAGGAGGTAGCAAACAGCACTTTCTCCCTGAGCCCTAACTCACTGCATGGAAGGGGCGGCTCAAACCTACAGATATACAGTGACTACTGTGATCCCAGAGGCACTCATGGAGAAATGCAACAGTGAGGCAGAACAATGGACACAGCAGGCTGCACTGGCTAGTGAGTTATTCGGGTTCAGACATCCCCCAGGAGAGGGCAATTGGCTGGTAGCCATCTTGGAGAGGGACCAACTGAGCTTGGAACTCAGAGCAGCTGTCAGCTGGGGCTCTGTCCAGCAGATCCCAAAGTCAGTATGAGGCAGAGCTGAGTTCAGATTGGCAGGAGGTTAAGGGACTGAGTTGAAGCCAGCAGAGAGCAGATGTTCAACATCACTGGTCATTTGAGAAGGGCAAATTAAAACAACACTGGATTTCTTCCTCACCCCAGAAAGAATTGCTATTATCAAGAAATCAATCAATAACAAAAGCTGCCAGGAGTGTAGGGAAAAGGAACACTTCTCCACTGTTAGTGGGAGCGTAGACTTGTGCAATCACTGTGGAAATCAGAGTGGAGATTCCTCAAACAACTAGGACCATTCAATCCAAGTATTCCCCTTTTGGGTATCTTCCCAAAAGAATTAAAAACATCAAACCACAGCAATATATGCACACCTATATTGATAGCGGCACAATTTGTAATAGCTAAATCTTGGAAACAGCCCAAATGTGCATCAACCAATGAATGGATAAAGAAGATGTCAGATTTTTAAAAATACAATGGAGTACTACTCTGCGATAAAGAAGGATAAGCTTGAGACATCCTAGTTAAATGGATACACCTTGAGACCATACTCTCAAGTGAAATAAATTGGACAAACATGTGTAAATGCCACATTGTTTATCAAGTGTAAGAAATCAAAAGTGTAAATAAGAACCAAAATGCATAATGAAAGAAAATGTTCAAATGAGAAGGGGAACAAGGAAGGGGGCAAGGGGAAAGGAAAGGAGGGACAAAAAAATGAGAATAGAAGGCAAAAAAGGAAATAAAGCTTTTGTAAATAAGGAGGGGAAGAGGGGTTGAAGGGAGGGGAGAGGAATAGGAAAAAAAGAAGCAACGTATATCATATACAGGTACAAATTCCTATGACGATTGTTACCATTTTGCATATCGAAAATGTACCAATAAATTTTTTAAAAAGAAAATTCTTGCATAAAAGAAGAGTGGCTTTGTGACTATACCCTTCCTCAGGTTGGTAGCATGGCAGGGCAGCCCCCATGCTGTTGTTTACCCTGCTTCCTCTGCCGTTCGCTGCGTCTGTTCCAAGCTCTCTGCAGGCACAGGGAGCAGAGGGTATGCTAAACTCTGAAGAGCTCACAATCCAGTTATGCGGGAGGAGAGCCAGAGGTAAGCAGACACTGATTAACGGGGCAACTCGAACTTCTGTCTCCCTCACCCACAGGACATAATGCAACTTTTCCCCTCATATGTGCCCTCAGTGTCAGGGTTGCATCCCCCAAAATGCCCATCTTGGAAAGTTTCTTATTTTTGGGCAAGTCAAATCAAGCCCCCCCCCACCAACCTGACAATATACTCTCACCACAGTCAAATGATCCTCATTTGGTTGTGAAAGCCTCCTGATATTTGTGTCTGCAGTCAGCACACACCAGGAACCCCACAGAGCAGAGATTCCAACATCCTGATGTCTGTGTTCCCAGGCGAGCTCAGAGCGAGGCATAAGGGATACCACTGAGTGCCTGGGACAGAGGCATGTAGAAATCCATGTGTTTTGTTTTGTCTCTTGAAAAGAGGAAACTCAGGGAACGAACTGCTATAAACTTCCAGATGTTGGACTATAAGGACAGAAGATAGATCTGCACAAGAAAGGAAGGTGTGACACAGCTGAGTAACAGCTAGACAGGCTCTTTGTGAAGGAGTGAGCTCTCTGTCACTTAGATGATGCCGGCCTGAGAGTATGCTAAGTGTTCCTTAGAAGGCACAAGCTTATCATGTAAGAGGCTGGAGCTGCAGGTCAGTGATAGAGTATGCAAACAGCATGTGAAGACTTCATGCTTTATCCCTAGCACTGAAACAAAACAAAACAGTCTCTGTCCCGTGGATTTGCTGACCAGAGTCTCAAAACTCCACCCCTCCCTTCCCTCACATCACCTTGTCCATCTCCTTCCTACTTGCTGTTTGTGCCCAAAGAGCCAGTGGAAGGGTGCACACAGGAACTGCTGGAAAACTTTGAGCAGCTGTCTTCTGCACAGGTAGAAGTGGGTTGCCTTAAACAGCAGCAGAAGCAGGCCGAGCAGGGAGGCCACTTGGAGGAGCCCAGAGATGCTGCCTGGGAATCTGGTGGGCTGAGTGCAGAGACGCTCATGGTGCAGTGGTTTCTGGATCACTGATTGTCCTTTACTGCAACTAAATCTCTCAGCTTCTCCTATTTAAATCCTGGAGGCTCTGCCCTGCCTACCAGTGGGAGGTAGATGGATAGGGCAGAATTAGACCTCAGAGTCCAGAATTGGTTAACCTGAACGATCCCACATAGGCATACAGTAAGAGCTAAGGTTTACTAGTTTATAGGGTAATGGCCACGTACACACTTACATTTCCTTCCCCATATAACTCACAAATATTTAATGAGCACCAACTATGTGTCAAACAGTATGCTAAGTGTGGGTGAGAGCTATAAAAAAACAGTTATAAAAAAACAAAGTTATGAATCCCAATTTCAAGGTATTCATGGTCTAGTTTATCAAAACTTCAATGAGTGGCTCATTGTGCTAGTATCATTATTTTAGTGACTGGAAACTAATTGCAGAGAAGTGAATGATGTATTAAAGGAAACGAGCCAACGAGAGTCCAAGACAACATTAGAAAACTTCTCTGTTAACCTGCTCCAGCTGCCTCTGAAATGCCCCCCACAGCTTTTCCTATCTACGCTCCAGGTATGACACAGCTGACTATGCTGGTGGATGGAGCACAGACTTGAATTCAGGGGTGCAAGGTGTGAGTCAGTCTCAGTACAAATGTAGCCAGCCACGTGTCCCCTCTGAGCTTAGTGTCTTCTGTCTGGTGGCATAACAATTTCCTTTTCTAACTACTTCACCGATAGGTTTTTCTTCCACACATTCATTCATTCCATAATAAGTCTTGACCTCACAATCTTGTGATTAATGTCAGAAAACAAGATCAGCACAATATGGTGCACAACTGAAAAAATACAGTGTCCATGCAGAGGAGAAGAATACTTAAAAAAAACAAAAGAATAGAGCCTTAAAAGATAAAGAAGATTTTGCTAAGGGAGAATGTAACTAAAATACAGTGTCCATGCAGAGGAGAAGAATACTTTAAAAAAGCAAAAGAATAGAGCCTTAAAAGATAAAGAAGATTTTGCTAAGGGAGAATGTAACTAACTGCCTGGATATCAACAAAGTTATGGAGATCACACAAGAAAGAACAAGGCATGAAAACACGTTCATCTTCAAACTCCTATCTTCACTTTTTCTATTATTTTCCCCAAGATCAAATCCAATTCCTAGTCATCAGAAGGGAAACATTAAAGATATTCCAAGAAGAACATCTTGGATACCAGCTCTCCAAGGGCCAGTAGTTTCCTCCTGCTGTGCTTCTTGACCCATTGAAAAAATTTTCCTGACACTTTTGTTCACAGGCTGCATCTTGATGGATAACTCATTACTTAACCAATAGTGACAAAGTTCTTTTTTCCCCCTACGTGCTGGGCCCTCTTCATAATCAAGGAAATGTGGAATATAGCCTCTTATCCATAAACCTGCTCTTTGTCAAACTTCTCCCGTTTTTTGCTTTTTCTCTGGTCTCTACTTTCCAGTTCCTCTGGTACTCAGGATACTGAGAACTTTCCTAAAGCTATGGTTTTATGAAAGTTGCTATAACCAACATAAATCATTATTAGACTTTTACAAAATTAGAGCCAGGAAAAAATGCTTGCCCTACACAAGGATTATTTAAGGAATTTCTTTAAACTCATGTAAGAAATTTCTTCATGCTTACATGCACCCCATACTTTGCATGCCTTGTACATAGGCAGATATTTCTTTAACAAAGTTTAACTTTTAGCACTGCAGCAATTCATATAAGGTGCTCCTAACAGCACATTAACCCACCAATTGAACCTCTACCAATTATCCTATGCTAACTCTTGCCTCAGACATCCAAGACAAAGGAATCTTGTATCCTCTCAGAGCACTGAGTTGCCATGATTTTGTTAGAAATTATACTATTGAGAACTTTTAAAATTCATATTAGCTATACAGAAAATGGGTTTCACTTTGGCATACTTAAACATGCATATAGTTTGTTTGATCATTAAGAATTTAGAAAGGCAAAATGTACAAAATTTGAAAAGGAAAATACACAAGAAAGCTAACAATAGTATAACAAATCCTGTTCGCCTGATAGTTATGGGCCATAAGGTTAGTTTTGAAGATAACTAAGTGGGTAAATCAAAGACCATGGAGGAGCTAGATAAGAACTGCTGTGCTTTTTAAGTCTCTTTCATTTTATGCAGTTGAGTTTCAATTTCCTCTGATAGATTTATCCAGGTAGAGCATCTAATATTAACAACAGCACAAACGACTATATGACTGGGACTCGCCCGGACTTGCCCGTGCTCCAGAGGCTCTGAACTCCTTGCAGCCAGATGCAAGGTCCAGGTGGTACCATACTCCAGGGTGCGCTCTGCCTACCTGCCTGGGTCCCAGAGGTTCTGACCCCTACCCAGTAAGGCAGAGGGTCCAGCAACACACTCCAGGAGTCTGTCCTCACTAGTTGTGGAGAGGATCAAGTTTACCCAGTCCAGCGTTTCAGGGCAATCCATCAGGGGAACCTCAGGCCAGCCTTGCAGGACACAGAGGTACTGAGCCCAGCCCAGCCCACAGCCCCAGAGCTGCTCATCAGGGAGTGGTCAGCATAGCTGCAGGGCCTTAGAGAACTTAGGGTCTGCCCATCAGAGCACAAGGCACAACCTCCATTGTTCAGGGTTGAGGCTGTGCAGCAAGTCCAAAAGGTTGCGAACCTGCCCAACCAGGAGCAAGGCCCCGGCACTATAAGCCTGGGACTTGCCCGGGCTTGCCCCGCCATCCAGAGGCTCTGAACTCCTCACAGTCAATCACAAGGTCCTGGTGGTACCATACTCCATGGGGTGCTCTGTCTAGCCACCCGGGTCCCTGAGATTCCAAACTCCACCCAGTCAGGCTCAAGGTTCAGTGACAAACCCCAGGGCTGGGTCTCTGTTAGCCACCTTGGTCATGGGGGTTCTGAATGCTACACAGACAGGTTCTAGACTCTGACAACAAGCTCCAGGGGTGTGACCCTGCTAGCTACAGGGTGGATACAAACTTTGGCCAGCCCAGTGTCCCAGAGCAACCAAACAAAGTACGTCAGGGGAACATGCAGCCAGCCTCACAGACCACAGAACACAAGGGTCCAGTGCCATAACCTGGAGGTGTGCCCCAGGTAGCCACGAGGATATTGGAAGATTGAAGCTCTACCCAGCACAGTGTTCCAGTGCAATCGATCGGGTGGCTGCCTGCCCAGTCACACAGGTCTCAGAAGAAAATGACAAAATGAAAGAACAAGAGAGAGCCTCAAACCCCCAGCCCACTGAAAACAAACCCAAGAGACACTGAAATGGCAGACACTGGGAGTCACACAACTGAACTTTCTGAAATGATAGAAAATGCAGTAAAGAAACAACTTCACAAAGCTATAAAGAAACTCAAATCAGAAATAATCTCTCAGCTAAAAATTTAAGTGACAATCATTATAAAAGAAATGTTGTGTGTATCTAAAAAAATCAAGATAAAAAATACAAGAACATAAGAAAATAATGGAAACTGAACAATATAAGACACAAATAGAATGCATGAAACAGATTCAAAGGAAAATTCAGGAAATGAACAATTCCATGGAAAGTTTGAAAAACCGCTTGAATGAACCTGAAGATAGAATCTCAGACCTTGAAGACACCATGGGAGCTTATGATCATGAAAGAAAAGACTTCTTAAAATAACAAGGAACCAGGAAACAACAATTCAACAGCTGCAAGGTGATGCCAAGAGAAATAACATAAGATTAATAGGCATAAATGAAAAAGCAGAGGTCAATACTAATGACCTGTGAAGACTATTCACAGAAATAACAGAAGAAAATTTTCCAAACATGGGAAGAGAATCTGATATACACGTAAGTGAGGCATACAGAAACCCAATTAACCATAATCAAAATAAATCTTCACCCAGGCATATAGTAATTAGGGTATCAGAAATACAGCACAAGAACAAAATACTAAAAGCTGTCAGAGAAAAGAAACAGATCACCTATGAAGGAAAGACTATCAGAATCACAGCAGACTTCTCAACACAAACCTTTAAGTCGAGAAGAGCTTGGAGTGAAGTATTTCAAAGCCTGAAAGAAAACAACTTTCAACCCAGTTTGATGTACCCTGCAAAATATCTTTAAAAAGTGATGGAGAAATAAGATACTTTCATGACAAAGAACAACTGAAGAGATGTATGGCCACCAAACTAACACTACAAAGAGTACTGAATGACATTCTAGAAAGAGACAAAGAGAGCCACAATCTTAAGAATAACTGCAAAAGGAAACCACTAAGTAAGGCAAATAATTAAACAGAAAATGTAGAAAACCAACAACAGAAAGATATCATGACAGGGATGAGTCAGTACATATCAGTTATATCAATCAATGTAAATGATCTCAACTCACCAATAAAAAGAAACAGGCTGGCAGAGTGGGTTAAGAAACAAAATCCAATAATATGCTGTGTACAAGAAACACATTTTACTCAAAAGGAAACTCACGGACTAAATATCAAAGGCTGGAAAACAATACACCATGCAACAGGAACCCAGAAAAAAGCAGGGGTAGCTATTATGTTTGCAGATAATGTAAACTTCGAACCAAAAATGATCAAAAGAGATAAAGGTCACTACATACTTGTTAGAGGAAAACTTCAAGAGGAAGAGATTACAATCATAAATATATATGTACCGAATATGAGAGCACCCAACTATGAAAGACAATTCTTAATAGACATGAAAAACTAAGTAAACAATAATAGAGTTATAACAGAGGACTTTAACACCCCACTGTCACAGAGAGACAGATCAACCAAACAAAAAATCAGCAAAGAAATAACAGAAGTGAATCAAACTTACGAACAAATGGACCTAGTAGATGTGTACCGAGTGTTCTACCCATTAACATCAGAATACATATTCTTCTCAGCTGCACATGGGTCATTCTCTAAAATAGATCATATACTGGTCCACAGAACATGCTTAAGTAAATGCAAAGGAACTGAAATAATTCCATGCATATTATCTGATCATAGTGCAGTAAAATTAGAAATGAATGACCAAAAAAACCTACAATAACCACATAAACACATGGAAATTAAATAATACTCTCCTAAACAATCAATGGGTCACAGAAGAAATTAAAGAAGAAATTAAGCAATATCTACAATTGAATGAAAATGCAAATACAAATTACCAGAACCTGTGGGACACAATGAAAGCAGTCCTCAGAGGGAAATTTATACCACTAAACTCCCAGATCAGAAAAATGGAAAGAACACACATAAACAACCTAATGCTTCACCTCAAACTTCTAGAGAAAGAAGAGCAAGTCAAGTCCAAAGCCCAAAGAAGGGAGGAAATTATTAAGATTAGGGCAGAAATTAATGCAATTGAAACTAAGAAACTAAGAAAACTTACAAAGAATTAATGAATCGAAGAGTTGGTTCTTTGAAAGAGTAAATAAAATTGATAAACCCCTAGCCAACCCTATCAAAAAGAGGAAAGAAAAAGCTCAGATTCATGCAATAAGAAGTGAAAAGGGTAAAATCACTACAGACCCTGTGGAAATACAGATCATCAACACCTACTTCGAAAAACTTTACTCACATAGATTCAATAACACAAAAGACATGGACAGATTCCTAGAAACGTATGAATTACCAAAGCTGAATCAAGAAGATGTAAAACTGCTGAATAACCCAATTTCAGATAATGAAATTGAAAATGTAATTAGAACCTTACCAACAATGAAAAGCCCAGGTCCTGATGGATTGACTCCTGAATTCTACAAGAAACTTAGGGAAGACTTAATGCCAACACTCCTCAAACTCTTCAGTGAAATTGAAAGGGAAGTAAGTCTCCCTAACTCATTCCTGGAAACAAGTATTACCAAAACCAAGGATTACCTCATACCAAAACCAGAGAAAGACCCAACCAAAAAAAAAAAAAATTACAGGCCAATCTCCCTAATGAACATAGATGCAAAAATCCTCAGTAAAATACTGGCAAATAGAATACAGCAAGTTATCAGAAAGATTATACACCATGATCAAGTGGAATTCATCCCAAGAATGCAGGGATGGTTCAACATACGCAAATCAATAAATGCAATACACGATATCAACAGGGCCAAGGACAAGAACCACATGATCATCTCAATAGGTACAGAAAAAGCTTTTGACAAAATTCAACACCTATTCATGATATAAAAACCCTACAGAAAATCAGAAGAGATGGTCTCTGCCTCAACCTGATAAAAGCCATATATCATAAACCAATAGTCAACATCTTACTAAATCGAGAAAAACTGAAAACTTCCAACCTAAAATCAGGAAAAAGACAAAGATGTCCATTGTCACCACTCCCATTCAACATAGTTCTGGAAATATTAGCCAGAGCAATTAGACAAGAGAAAGAAATAAAGGGAATAAGGATAGGAATAGAAGAAGTAAAATTATCATTATTTGGAGATGATATGATACTCTACATAGAAGACCCCAAAAATCCATTAAAAGGCTTCTAGATGTAATAACCAAATTCAGTAATGTTGGTGGATACAAGGTCAACACTCAAAAATCAATAGCATTCCTGTACACAAAAAACAAAGTCACTGACAGAGAAATAAGGGAAACCACACCCTTCACTATAACATCCAAAAAAAAGAAATACTTAGGAATCAATCTAACAAAGGAAGTAAAAGATGTATACAGTGAAAATTACATTTTTCTGAAAAAGGAAATCAAAGATGATTTTAGAAAAATGCAAAGATATTCCCTGTTCACGGATAGGAAGAACAAACATCGGGAAAATGGCCACTCTCCCAAAATTATTATACAGATTTAATGCAATCCCAATCAAAATACCACTTGCCTACCTCACAGAGCTAGAGAAAACATTCCTGAAATTCATCTGGAACCAGAAGAGACCTAGAATAGCAAAGACAATTCTGCACAACAAAGGGAAAGCAGGAGACATCACAATCCCTGACTTGGAACTATACTATAAAGCTACTGTGATAAAATCAGCATGGTACTGGAATCAAAACAGACCTGAAGATCAATGGAATAGATTAGAAGATGCAGCCACAACTACAAACACACTTAGCCACCTCATCTTTGACAAAGGGGCCAAACATGTGCATTGGAAGAAAGATAGCCTCTTTAACAAATGGTGCTGGAAAAACTGGCTTTCTATATGCCAGAAACTAAAACTAGATCCATGTCTATCACCATGCACTAAAACAAAGTCAAAATGCATCAAAGATCTGAATATTAAAACAGAGACACTAAACTTTCTAAAAGACAAAGTAGGTAAAAATCTAGATGACCTAGGAGTAGGCAAAGAGTTCATGAACAAAAATCAAATTGCATGGGAAACACTTCCCAGAATCAACAACTGGGATATCATCCTACTAAAATGTTTTTGCATGTCAAAGGAAATCTCCAACAGAGTGAAAAGAATACTCACGAACTGGAAAAATATCTTAGTCAATTGTCCATCAGACAAAGGACTTCTATCTAAAACATATAAAGAATTAAAAGAAATCAGGCCCCTAAAATTCAAGGACCCAATCCAAAAATGGGCATCTGAGATGAATACACACTTCTCAAAGAAAGAAATACAAAAGGCAAATAAATATATGAAAAAATGTTCAACATCAATGGTCATTTGGGAAATGCAAATTAAAACATTACTGAGATTCCATCTCACTCCAGAAAGAATGGCCAAGATTAAAAAACCAACCAACAACAAATGCTGGAGGGGCTGTGGGGAAGAAACAACTCTTCTCCACTGTTGGTGGGAGTGTAGACTGCTTCAGCCACTGTGGAAGTCAGTGTGGAGATTCCTTAAGAAGCTAGGATTAGAGATCCCATTTGACCCACCTATCCCGCTTCTGGGCATTTTCCCAGAGGAATCGAAAACATCATACCACAGTGATATTTGTGCACCCATGTTTATAGCAACACAATTTGTAATAGCCAAATCTTGGAAATAACCCAAGTGCCCATCAATCAAAGAATGGATAAAAAAGATGTGGTATTTTTATACAATGGAGTACTACTCAGCTATCAAGAAAGATTGCATTGAGACTTTTATAAGTAAATGGACATGACTTGAGACCATACTCATAAGTGAGATAAATCAAACCCACATGTGTGAATACCGTATTGTCTCCCTAGTGTAAGAAACTGAAAAAGTGCATATGATTCAAAGTCTACAATTAATACTGTGTAAGGGTAAAAAAACTGCTCAAAGAGCAAAAGTAATTGGGAAAGGGAAAAGGAAGAAAGAAGGAAGGAAAAAGGAAAAAGACATAAATCTGTATATATGTATATGTAAGATAACTAAAATGACTATACTGCTGAATGTATTAGTTATTGAGAAAGATCGGTTAATACTCATATGATTAGATCAATTTTACATGTTTATATCTGTTAATGTAAACAACCGTGTTGAAGGTAACAATACGCAATATTGCAACCATTGTCAAGTTTCTATCATCTTGTTTTGTAAACCTATAATGTTACTGTTGTGGATTTGCTGTTGTCATTTGTCTCTTTTGCTTTTTGTCTTTCTTATATGTGTTTTTTTTCTCATAAATAAAATAAATAAAATAAAATAAATTGCCACCATCTTGTGCTCCCTTACCATGTAACCAGAAGCAGCCATCTTTGTTGTGGGTCTCATGGTAACCAGTTGCCATCTTGTGCTTCCCTGTCACATGGTGATGGGCAGCCATTTTATAGTTGATCACCCTGTAACTGCCCACAGATGTCTGTTGGGCGGTTGGCTGCTCAGTGGCAATCTACACCTCCCACTCCACAGCCTTCTCAGCCTCAATCCCTATTCCCGCTGCAGGAACAGGCTGGTTCATTCATATTCCTTTTTCCCTCACTGACCTATCTCAGATTAACCATAAATTAGGTTCCTTTTCTGTTGACCCACAAAATTGTATTAGAGAGTTTAAATTTATACCTGATTGTTATTATTTACATTCCAAGGATATTTCTGTGATTCTGAACACTATCCTCAGCTCACAAAAGTGGGCTCAGCTATGGTATGCAGCACAAAAAAAAAAAAAAA
>RJWM01047451.1:0-11909 GCA_004363535.1 Dasyprocta punctata | reverse complement strand
CACAGTGTTTCCCCGTGATGTCTTCCAGATGTTCACAGGACCAGACTCTCTGTCCGCCCGTGCTCCTTAGCTCTCCCTGAGACTGATGCAGAACAGTCCTCTAAAAGGTACTGAGAGTGTGCTCCAAGGTGAGACAATGCAGCGTCTAAGAGCTCAGACTCCGGGTTCAGATCCAATCAGAGCAGCCACCTTCCCGGGACACCTTCTGGGACAAATGAACTTCTTCGAGGGCCACGTTCTTTTTTAAAAACACTTTTATTGGTGCATGTTTGCAGTATCTAATGACTACACCCATCATGGTGACTCGGTGTGTGTACAGAACACGTCTCCATTCTTGTTGCTTCCCTTTTCTTTCTCTCCCTCCCTCTGCCCGCCATCTCTCGATCTTCTTCCCATTTGCAAAGGATCTATCTCCCTGTGTCCTATTATCTACCTTTCACTTCACTCTTTAATTTACTGATATTTTGGATTTCTCATATAAGAGAAACCATGTGCTAGTTAATCTTGCATATGTGGTTTGTTTTACCGAACATTGTGGTCTCAGATGCGCCCACTTTTCCACAGATGACTCGAGTCTGCCCCACACACGTGTTAGAGCAGCCTGATGAAGGCACGTGAGTGAAGGGCCAGGCAGCGCACAGTGCACCGGCGGCGGCGGCCTCCTGCCCAAGCGTGGTTCTCCAGCTGCGGGACGGATGGAGAGAGTGTCCTGGACCCTGACGCTGTTTTTCAGAGATAGGCAGGAGCCAGTTCCACCACCACCACTCCCGAAGGGACCTTGGTATGCTTTTGAAAGGAAAGAAGCTGCATGATGTTTTTTCTTTCACAGTGAAACCATCTTGCTTTCCAAACAGGAAGGTCAAAAGTTTGGATATTCGGTTTTGTGTTTAATCCATGTAATCCAAAGCATCTAGCAGCTGCACATAGCATGGAAGCAATTTAATGTGTCAAATGCACTACGTATTATTTGTCTGAATAATTGGTCCTTACCTGTGGGAACCTGGTCACATCTTTGCTGTGTGTCCTCTGGATTCCGGTGGGAAGGGACAGAGCAGAGGTCAGGGAAGGCTCCACGCCCTGGATGTCTTAGTCCCTTGGGTGGCCGCCTCTCTACCTTGGATGTCACAGCCCTCCATGGTTGTGGGCCATCTCTGTCTGTCACCACCTCAAACTTTTATGAAGCCCTCCCTGTGGTGTGGACGCAGCTCATTCCTGATTTTCTTCTCAATTAGCGCATCAGCAACCCCTAAGCTTATCTGCATGATCCAAGATCACAAATCACATATGCAGTCATTGTGGATGAATTGCAGAAGACATTCACAGCAAATGGGGCACACCAATTTCAAAATCAATACAACTTCAAATGTCTTTATTGTCAGTGCGAATCCGCTACCATAGTGAACAAAAGTCTTGCAGAGTTGTCATGAAATGCATGTGAGAAGCACCACCAAATGCTCTCTTAATGGCTTCTGATTCAGCCCAGGACTGTTTTCTAAACTAACGCAGCTGGGACAGCACATGGTGGGGAGAGGGTGTTTACATGCTGGTCCTCAGCAGAGCCACCAGTGAGGGCGCTCTGTCTAGGGGACAGAGTTGAGGATGGAGATGACCTGCAGTTGCCCTGGTGATGGTGTGTTATGCAAGGAGGGAAGAAGGGAAGCAGCAGGCCTGGGTGTGCAAGTTGGGGTGCGTGTGAGCCCCGTGATAGCTCTGCTTAAAGTCTCCAATGTCAATGACTCTGGTTGGCCTGGGCACCGTTGGGCTCAGGACCTAAACAAATGCCTCTGTGGTACTTAGACCAAGTTGGATCGCCAAGGCTCTGCTGGCTTGATGTTTGTGGCCATGCACCCCTTCCTCAGGACCCCTGCGCGGACCTGCACTTACATGCCTGGCTGGTTCTGGAGGCCAGGAGTGCTGGTTTCCTGTATCAGCAGACAGAACACAAACACAGCAGCTGAAAGCAACGTGTGTTTGTCACCTTGGAGTGGGGGCAGGTGGACAGAAATGCTGAAGCCCAGGTGTGCACAGGTGTGCTTCTTTCTAGACACCACCTGCAGGCCTGGGCAGCTGCCTCTTTCCTCATGTCACCCCCTTCCTCTGGTCCCATCCCCTCTGGTGCTCACTTTCCTATCTCCCTCTGATGTCCTTGAGATGACATTAATGTCACCCACCCATGCACACTCTTGGCCACCCAGTCGTATATCCTCCTTTTCATTTCTGCTTTCTTCTCCCCTAGGGAACCCCACAATGACTCTCTGCGTAGGTCCAAAGGGACTCAGTAAATTCCAAGGAAATTCCAGTGAGTATGTTGCAAGGATGTGGAAAATTCCAGATCAGTGTTCTCAGAATCTCTAGTAAAGGGCTTCAGACAGCCCCCCTGGTGAGCCTGGAGTGGATGGTTTCCATCAACAGAAGCTGGAGATTGCCTTTAAATTAAAAGGTAAGTGTTTAAGTTTTCATGCCAGACTCCAGTGTCTTCTATTTCATCGAGAGACATTTTATTTGGGAGGAATACAAGCAGAAAATGATAAAAAAAAAAAAATCAACAAAGTACCCCTCCCATCATGTAACTGTTTAGCATCTGAATATTCTTTTCATTTTAGGATTTTCATCTTTCTGAGTGAATCTTTCTAGCTCATGCTTCGTGTAACACAATCATAATGTAATTTTTCAGGGAAATTTTATGTTGGCACATTCAAGCATTATCTTTGCATTTTGCAAAATATTGTTGAATTCAGAGACAGGGTCATGTATTTGAGCATCCACAAAACCCAACAGTAAAGATGCAGAACTGGTGTCCATAAGAGCCTTTTGGAGTCTTCTGTATGTCTTCTAGCGTCACTTTGATCTCCGGTCATTTGTTCATTCATTCATCAGTTGCTGGAAACTGAGGAGACCACACAGCGTGTCAGTGCTGGCTAACGATGATGTTGCAGCAGTTATCAAGACTCGGCTTCAGCACCCTTAGCCTCCAACCAGAAACAGGAATGTCTGTGATAGGACGGGAAACTGACACGAAACCAGGGAGAGGGAGAAAAGAGAGGAGGATGCTGAAGCCACGCCAGATCCCATAGGCCGTGTGTCGAGATTTGTTCCCCCTGCAATCTAATTTGCCAACAAAGCCAGGTTCTTTCTAACCTTCCAAAAAAAAATCTCAGATTATAAATTTATGAAAGAACTTGGCTAATTCAAATTAAGAGCTGGAAGGCTCCCTGCTGGCTCCTGGGTGTCCGGTCTGTCTATTGACACAGTGAAACGGGACTCAGTGTGCTGTCATCTGTGATGAAACGCTGTGCGGCAGTGATGGAACCTCTCCTACAGGGAGCTGCACACATCCCGGGCTTTGCTTGTTACACGCCTGTTTGCATGTATCAGTTAGCATTTTTCTCCTGAGATTTTGAAATCTGAGAATGAGGTGGAAGTAAAAGCACAGCAGCATCTCCGAGGCCTCGTGCTAAGTGTCTCAGGCCTCCTCCGGGCAGGAGGCTGTTGGTTGTGGCTGAGATGCTGCAGAGCCTGCACACAGCCTGCCGCTGGGGCGGAGCACTGCCCAGCACAGAAGCTCCCCGTGTAATGACCTGAGTTCATTGTGCTGAGCAGGGACTGGCGGGGACTGAAGAGTTGAGGTACAGCATCCAGGATGCATGGCCTCAACGGAAGACAGGGAGTCCTGACCTAGACACCCCCAAGGACTGACCTGCAAGTCCCCCAGGTTACGGTGCAGAAGGGGCTGCTGTTTCTCGTGCTTCACCTGGACCACTGAGGCCTGGGAGTCGCACGCAGTCACAGATCTGCAGGTTCCTCCAGGCTCAGGGTCTTCTCTTCCCCCGTGACTTCCTCCTCCAGCGCCTTACTGGTGGGGAGACATCCCGCTGTGCCAGCTGTGGAGCTGCCACTGGTCCCAGTCATGGGCAGCTGGGTGGACAGGCAGAGTCTTCCACCTCTCATGTCTCTACTTCTGCTGGCTAATTACGTCTTTACTGCCACTGCCCTGAGATCAGAGTGGTACTGTTATCAGAGGGAGGCTCTCAGGGCCGCTGTTTCAGGTCCTTGGTATCCAGAACAATGAATTGAGCAAGATGCTCAAGAGGAAGAGTAACAAGAGTAAGACTAATTAAAAGTGAAAAAAGTGAAGCTGCCTCCTCAGCGTGGATATGGCCAGTAAGAAGAGCTCAATACCTGATAGGGCCAGGCCCTGAGTCTTTTACGATCCTGGGTTATGGGAGGATCAATAGCTAGGGACCGACAGAAGGCACTGTCAGTGGTGTGCATGACTCTGCCCACCCATCTCGATGGGGAAGCTTTGACCTTACAAGGTTTTTAGAAGAAATGTCCCTGGTGTCCAAAGTCCACTGCTCAGGCGTGACACTGGATGCAGGCCAGAGTCGTGTACTTTTGACATTTCTCATGCCTGAGAGTCTTAAGGGAATCAGGTGGCATTTTTTATTGGTTTCCTGATAGTTTAACATACTCTTCCTCACTTTGTCTGGTTTATTTATTCCTTTTTTTAAGAGAATAAAAAAAAAGATACAGAATTTATAGCAGCGCTATTTGTAATAGCTAATCTTGGAGATAGATAACCCAAGTGCCCATAAACAGAGGAATGGATAAAAAACGATGTGGTATTTTTATACAATGGAGTACTACTCAGCTCTAAAGAAAGATAAATGCAAGGATTTTATAGGTAAATGGATGCAACTAGAGGCTGCAGTCATGAGTGAGATAAATCATGCTTGCGCATGTGTACATGGTATTGTCTCCCTAGAGTGAGAAACTCATAGAGTAAATAACATCCAAAAGGTCCAACAGATGTTGTGAAAGGGAAAGAAACTGCTCAAAAGGAAAGAGCAGCTGAGATGGGGGAAAGTAGAAAATAAGGAAGGGAAAAAATATCTACCTATATACACAAAATAGCTAAGATAGTTGTACTACTCATTCTACTAGTTCATTGAAAGGAACAGTTAGTGTTTATTTTGCTTGATCAGTTTTGCATGCCTAGATCTGGTAATCTGAGCAACTGTTTTGAAGACAACAATATGCAATATAATAACCATTGTTAATTTTCTATGGTCTTGGTTGGTTTTTTTTTTTTTTTGCACTGGGGATCGAACTCACAGTCTTGTGCCTGCCAGACAGGCACTTAAGCTGTTGAGCCAAACCCCAGCCCTAGTTTTTTGAGGCAGGGTCGCACTATGTAGGTCAGGCCAGCCTTGCGCTCACGTTGTAGCCCAAGCCAGCCTCGAACTCAAAATGCTCCTCCTACCTCAGCCTCCCAACTATGGTCTTGTTTTGAAATTCTTTGTGGTTCTTTGATTCTTACCCTATGACTTTCTGTGGTTTATTTCTCTTAGTTTTTACTCCTAGCTCAATATTGTTTATATTAGGTTGATTTAAGTGTTAACCATTCTGATTTTTTTTAAAAACTTCATTTATTAAAGAGGCAATATTTCAATCTAAAGAACTTTAAAAAATCAGACCCCCCCATTTAAAGACCCAATTAAAAAAATGGCATCTGAAGTGAATAGACACTTTGTAGATGAAGAAGTGAAAATAAATAAATGAAAAATTGTTCAACATCACTGGTCATTCAAGAGATACAAATTAAAACAACACTGAGATTCCATCTCACTCCAGGAACAATGGCTATTATCAAGAAATCAACCAATAACAAATGCTGGTGGGCCTGTAGGGAAAAGGAACCCTTCTCCTCTTTTGGTGATAGTGTAGACTGGAGGAACCACTATGGAAATCAGTGTGAAGATTCCTCAAAAACTGAAACTAGAGGTTCCATTTGACCTAGCTATTCCCCTTCTTGGTATCTTCCCAAAAGAGTTAATAGCAACATACTACAGCAATAAATGCACACTTATGGTTATAGCAGCACAATTTGTAATAGCCGAATCTTAGAAACAGCCCAATTGTCTGTCAACCAATGAATGGATAAAGAAGATGTTTTTATTTTGGGGTTTTTTTTTGTACAATGGAGTACTATTCTGCCATAGCAAAGGATAAACTTGAGACATTTTTAAGTAAATGAATGCATCTCGAGACCATACGCTTAGGTGAAATAAGTTGGACACACATGTAAATATCATGTTGTTTCTCTGGTGTGAGAAAATGAAAAGGTAAATAAGAACCAAAATGCATAATAGATATTGGGAAATGGAAAGAAAATAGTGAAATGGGAAGAGGAACAAGGGGGTGGAGGGGAAAAGGAAGGAAGGGAAAAGAAAAAAGAAAAGGAAAAACTGTAAACAAAGCTTTTGTAAATAAGGAAGGGAAGAAGCACAGGGAAAAAAGAAGACTCAAAATATACCACATAGCCAGGCATGATGGTGCATGCCTGTAATCCCAGCAGGCTTAGGCAGGAGGATCACTGCGTGTTCTAGGCCAAATTGGGCTACAAAGTGAGTTCAAGGCAAGCCTGAACTACATAGTGAAACCTTGTCTTTAAAAAAAAGATGACAAAAAAAAAATCATGTACAGATACAAATTCCCTACGATGATTGTGATCCTTATGTATATTTAAAATGCACCAATAAAATTAATTTGATAAAAGAAGATAATATTGCAATTAAAACCTTAAATCATCCTTATGACAACTAATGATGACACAAAACACATTTCAGGGGGCTGCATGGAGCAATCAGCCTTCTTCCAGGCTCCCAGATACCCCATGGGCAGGCCAGGTACCAGGTGTATTTCCCTGGAAAACGGTGCCAAAGGAGGCATCAAATTTCACCACAATTGTCACTGGAAATGCCCAGACCAGAATATTAGTGAAACCTTTTTCATCTTATAAAGATAATATTGGGCCATATCCTATTTTAAAAAAGATTAATCTCTTTTACAATATTAAAGATTTGTGTGAAGATTTAATATAAGCACTTGTGGTAATTGTTTTTTGATGACTAGCAATAACGCAAGGGATTGCTTTGTGAAATCCCACTTCCATGAATCAGCACTGCTCCTCGGGGCCAAGTCGTGCTAATAGCTTCAAGGGTACAAGTAATCAGAAGGATCAACCCAGCAGCAGAGGCCGGCAGCCCTGGCATGGGTCCCGGGTCCTTTCTTGTCACACCCGGACTCAGAGTGGCCCAAAGTGACACACGGTTTCTCCAAATGATACAGAGACCTACGTTTCTTACACAGAATGAGAACATTTGGTCATAAAACAAGTACATTTTCTACTTAGGTAGCTACATAAATTTCACTGTATTTCCCAGGAAACCAAGCCCCATAAATCCTTAGTTCTGTGTCTGTTTTTCATAAGAAATTCTAAACAACCAAAATCCTACAGAAAGGTTCCAGTGATTTGAACACACTGGGGACTCAACTACCACAAAGGTGCTTGCCAAGAGGTCTGTCAATATCTTGTAGTTACAATAAGATTTGATCAGCTCACCCTCTCTCCCTCCACCAATCAATCTATCAATCTGCTTATCCATCTCACTATGTATTTTCACCTCTGTCTTTTTTCTGCCCATCCATAGATATAGCGAGAATAAGGGAAAGACAAACCTTCAAGAACAAATTAACTGTGTTAAGAGTAATTTTAAAAGCACATTTGCTGGTATGAACAGAACTTTTCTAAACTATTTTTTGTAGTAAAAAAAAAAAGTTTATTCACAGTTATGTGGATATGAAGCCAGTATTTAACTAATGCCTTACCATAGACTCAGTTCTCATTCCAGATTGTAGATGCAACTAATCTTAGTTGCTTCCTTTGTTGCTGAGAAAAAAACGCATGATACCCACAAATTAAGGAGGGATAGGTTTATTGTGGCTTGCATTTCATTTACATTGCTGGCTCTGAGGCAGGATAGCACAGCAAAGGGTCATGGCAAGGGCAAAGCTGCTCATGGCATGAAAGGCAAGAAGAAAGCATCAGAGGAAGAGCTGCAAAAGAAGTTATAACTTGCAGGTCACACACAGAGTGATCTGTCTCTCCTGGCCAGACCCCACTCCTTGTACTAAAATCTGTTTTACTCCCATTCCTCATCACTGGAACAAAATACCCAATGCCTGCAACTTAAAGGAGGTATGGTTTACTTTGGCTCAGTCAGTATAGGTTTCAGTCTATAGTTGTACAGTTCCAAGCAGGGTAATATGGCAAAGGGGCCCAGTAAAGGAAAAGTTGCTCAGGGTGGAGTATCCAGGAAGCAGAAAGTGATGAGAGGAATCTGGGAGGGACATGTACTCTTCAGGCTATGCCTCCAGTGACCTGCTTCTTTCAACCAGACCCTACTTCCTACCAGCAAGTTATCTATGTGCCACCATAATCCAATTGCCTTCCAAAGTCCTACCTTTGAGGATCTTGGGGGGCATCTACATGTAAACCATAATGCATTCAGACCATCATCACCAGCTATAGAAGGAAAATATCTGGGTTTAATTTGCTCTAAGAGCATGACCAGCACATGGCCTCTTACGACTTTGTCCTGTCTCAGAGGTGGCTCTGCATGACCTCATATCTACACCTATTGCCCAAGAGTTATCTTGGTCCTCTTCTATCTTCACCTGTTGTTGAGGGAACATTCTCAGACCCTTTGCATCGAAACCTGCTGCTAAGGGGCTTGCTGGTTCCTCTGTTTGTCCTCCTTTACCTGAGTTATCACTAGGTCCTTCCTTCCTCTCCTGCGGGACAGTGACCCGTTCCTACAAGGTCAGTTTCTGTGGAAAGTGTGTGTCTGCCCCTTTCAAACTTCCATTTGCACAGATTTGCATACAAAGCTGGGCTGGCCCCTTTTTCCCTTTTCTTTTTCTTTTGTCTCAGAATTCTAAAGCTGTAAGGAATGTGTGATCGCTGAGTCCTCACCCTCATTTTGTAGATGGAGCTGGCCCCAGAGCACATAAGTGTCTTCCCAGAGCACCAGCACTAGGTAGGGGAAGATGTCAGAACTCGAGGCTCCTTCTACTAATCCCTATTTGTCACCAGTGATGTGGAGTCACAGGTTCAGCCCCTGCATCTTCAAGCCAAAGGGACGCTGCCACCTGCCGCTGTCACCCTAAGGTGACACAGAGGGCATCTTACATGATGAGAGATTTGACCTATGAATATTCATCTCAGATGATCCCTCCACAGTTCACAAGTGTTGCGGCATCGATTAGCACAGTATCGCTATGGCTGGGTATGATTCCTTTGTGTTTTAGATGCACTGCATTTTGTTTGTTCATTCATCCATCTGTACCATTTTTCTTTCTGCCTTTGGGCTATTATGAGTAGTGCTGAGATGAACGTTGGTGTACAAGTTTACCTAATGTTTACCTAGGAGAAGAATTGCTATGCAAAGCAAAAGTAGTAAGATGCAAAAAAACACATGTTGTATGATTGCATTCATCAGAAAGCTCCAGCACAGGAAAATCCACAGTACATCAAGCCAAGCAATGGGTTTCAGGGACCAGAGGGAGTGGGACATTGAAACGATGGGCTCATGAGGACAGGGACTCTGCCTCGGGGAGTGCAGGAGCTCTGTAACTCCACGGTGGCAATGGTCATGTAGCATTGTAAATGCAGTGCATCCAATGGCTTTTTACATGATTAGAAAGGTAAATTTCATGTTACATTTATTTCACCACAACAAAAATATCTGCTTCAGAAATGCAGTTTTGCTTTGTCTTAATGCATAGAATAAGTTGTTAAGAAAAATGAACAAAAATTTGTCTTGGTTAGATCTTGCTAATTATGTATAAATGAATAGAATAGTCATAAATTGAAACATGCTGCTCATGTTCCATAAATACATGGTGAATCCACAGAAACTTTATTCAAGTGATTTAGTTTAAGTCTGCTCTTATTCTTGGCAACACACAGAACACAAAGTTTATTTCAACTTGGCCCTTGTCCAATTATTGTAAGTCCATTATCAGTAAGATAAATAAGCAAAGCTGAGCAGGGCCTGATGTGCACACCAATAACTGCAGCATTCTGGGAGGCTAAGGAAGGAGGATGGAAAATTTGAGCGCATCCTGGACAACTTAGTTATTTAGGGAGACCCTGTCTTAAAATTTAAAATTAATTTTTTTAAAAAAGACTGGAGATACAGCTCCATGCAAAGGCTCTGGGCTGAATCACCAGCACCAGAAAAAACAGGCAGAGTTTATTATATAGTTAAAATCATACGCTACATCACATTATAACTTTTTGATCTTTGCTGTTAGGAAGATTAGGCTTGAGTATAAATAAGCCTGGCTGAATGATGAAAAAATTTACCAATTTCCAAAGCAACTGTCAAGCTTTTATCATGCCTTTTGCAAAGAAAAGGAAACTGATGCTTGATTTCTCTTTTTGAAAAACATGGATAATCCTGAAAACAGATGTCATTCCGTTGGTATCTTCAAACTATTAGTCGTGACATTAAACTCATTCCACCTTGGGGGAGAGCAGTTAGGCCACTTTGCAGCTGTGTACACAGGATACAAGCATTTCAGTAATGAAAATGGAATCCAGCACGAACAGTCAACAAGCAATATAAAAATAGCATCTCTCTGCTCTGGCCCTGGACCTTCTACTGTAACTGTAGCACTTGGTAAAAGTGTGCTTATCTGTGAGCCATCTGCATGCAAACACCCAGCTCCAGGACACCTCTCTGGTGCCATCAAACAGAATGTGATCTGCTCACCCCTTCTTAGTCAGTAAGAACTTCAGAGCACAGGCATTGCTCCAGCGATGTTTTATTTTATGGTACCTGGAACCCAAGGTGATTATTGTCGAAAAACACAATTAAAATTCTTTGAAAGTGGATATAAAACTTGCTGAACAGTCCATTTTTTATAGCACGTATCCCAACTTTGAAAGCTCCAGTACCCATGGGAGCATTTTATGTCACACAGTTTGCAGTGTTGACAGGAAGCCAAGGCAATTATCACAAAAACAGTAGCCCCCAAGGCCCACAGCCCACCCACCCTGGCCATTCCTCAAACAGGCGTTGTGATTTCCTTCAGAACACGCTCTGTGGAAGGGACGTAGCATATGAACATGTTCCTGGGGGCCACAGAGGGAAGGTCTGTGTGGTCCCCAAGCTGCTGTGTAGCTCTGAGTGGCTTCATTTGCTCTCTGTCTATTCCTTTTTCTTAGTCTTTTAGGACTCCTCCAAGACACCATGTCCTCCTGGAGACCCCTCCCTCCTCCAGCTGCAAGCTCCCTCTGATCACTTATCTGCACAGCTAGTGTCTTATTATAACTGCTGCACAAGTCTCTGCCCCACAGGAAGAGACCAGCACAGTACCTTTGTTTTGTTTTGTTTGAGGCACTGGGGATCAAACTCACAACTTCCCGCCTGCCAGACAGGCACTTAGGGCATTGAGCCAAACTCCCGGCCCTAGTTTTTTGAGGCAGGGTCGCACTATGTAGCTCAGGCCGGCCTTGTGCTCGCGTTGTAGCCCAAGCCAGCCCCAAACTCACAACGCTTCTCCTACCTCAGCCTCCCGAGTGCTGGCATTAAAGGCGTGCCCCACCACGCCCAGCAGCACAGTCCCTTTGGCATCTCAGTTCTAAGGGCTCAGCAACCCAACCTTGCTCTACCCAAATGTATGAATTAATAAGTGAATGAATGTGACACTTTAAAGTCTGTGATGGCCAGACAGGACATGTTTTATTCAACTTTCTTTATTATCAATTTTGGCATCATTTGGGGCATGATCAACCCTTTTGGAATATGGACCTTTCTCCAACATGAAAAGTGAGGTGTCCTGGCAGAGTCATGGGCTGCCTGCCAGGGATCATTTCTGATAGCTCTCCACCCATCCAACCATCCATCCATCCAACACCCATCCATAAAGCCATCCACCACGCATCCATCTAACCACCCATGGATCCATCCATTCATCCATCCATCCACCCATCTACCACCCATCTATTTAAGGATCCGTCTGCCCATCACCCACCCACCATCATTCATAGGTATCTA
>RJWM01047450.1:0-11912 GCA_004363535.1 Dasyprocta punctata | reverse complement strand
GAGGATCACTACACGAGTTTGAAGTCAGCCTGGGTTACACAGTGAGACCCTGTCTCAAAACACCAAAAATATATAATATAAAATAAACAGCACACAACTGATGAATTCTGATTCCAACTAGCTTCTTCTTAAAGCAATGAAATACAGCACACTCATATGAATTGCTCACCTGCCAGCTTCCAGTCTTGTCAGTAAATACTAGGCACATTTGTGTTGGCACAGGGCAGCTGAAGTGGTCCCTGATAACTCTGTCTCTCAATTTTTGTGCCCTGGGACAATGTCCTTCTTGTGATGGCTTGGCCATGACACTGACTTTGATCAATGGGATGTTGGCAAGCATGGTACAATTTTTTGGAATGCTCTCTGGGACCACTTAACCATGCCACATTCCCAGCAGAACCTGCCACGTCAGTGAGGTATCAGGCTGTTGAAGGAAGCTGTTTTGAATGCCTCCCCAGTGCAGCCAGGAGCAACCAAAGCAAGACAGCAGTGCTGCCAGTTGAGCATAGCTCGTTTGTAGAATCACAATGAAGTGGTGTTTTTATACCTGAAGTGTTGGGACTCAGACACTGGCACCTGCCCTGCAGTGTGCTAATATGTACTGGGCTTGTTGTCTATGAAAGGCTCCAAGTAAGTGGGCTCTGGTGGGCTGTGAAGCTTCCTGGGTTGGTGGCACTTTAGGTGATCTGACTGTGACAAAGCCAGAGCTGGGCGGAGGGGGGCGCACCTAGCAGGAGAGGAGTGGGCAGAGTAGGGGTCCTCTTAGTGTGGGTTTCCCCAGAAGCAGGCACAGAGGCAAGCACTGGAGGGCAAGTTTAATAGGAAGGGACGAAGACATTGATAGGGGAGGCAGGAAGAAACACAGAGAAAGGAAAACAGCCAAATGCAATGCACACATCTGTAATCCCAGCACTCTGGGAAGCTGAGGAAGGAGGATCTAAGTTCCAGCCCAGCTTGGGCAACTTAAAGAGACTCAAGTCCTGTCTCAAGATTAAAACATTTTCAAATAACTGGAATGTAGCTTAGTGTGAAGGCCTTGGGTTCAATCCTCAGTACAAAAAGAAAAATGAAAGAGAAGGAAAACAGTCAAGAAAGGGTATGTCAGGAAACCTGAACGGCTGGGCGTGGTGGCGCATGCCTTTAATCCCAGCACTTGGGAGGCTGAGGTAGGTAGAGCGTTGTGAGTTTGATGCCAGCTTGGGCTACAACGCGAACGTAAGGCCAGCGTGAGCTACATAGTGCGACCCTGCCTCAAAAAACTAGGGCTCGGAGTTTGGCTCAGTGGCTTAAACGCCTGTCTGGCAGGCATGAGGTTGTGAGTTCGATCCCCGGGGCCGCCAAAAAAAAAAGAAACAGAAAAAAAAAAAAAAAATGAAGCCTGAATGCTACAGGAAACAGGAGTTTCATTCTGTTGGGGGGCTCTGGGAGCCCAAGCAGAACCCCAAGTACACTTCTGAGGGGCTAGAGTATTTACACACCATCTCCTATCAGTCACTGATTGAGGGCCACCGGAATGGAAAGCAGACATACACTCTCTAGCGTTTGTTTTTGCAGTGCTGGGGGTCAAACCAAGGGCCTTGAACGCTAAGCAAGGGCTTGCTCCCTGAGCCCTACCTCAATAAACTCCTTGGCCTTTAAGATTTGCCACACCTCTCAAAGGGCAAAGTGGTCTGAGGATGACCACGGCAGGAAGATGGCCACACACAAACCAGGAAATGTGCTCACTGGACTGTGGCACCTTGATCTTGGGCTATCTAGCTCCTAGAACTGTGAGGATAATCCACAGAGGCTGAATGGGTGGACAAGGGGAGGCGATGGCACCAGTGTCTACTACATGCTCCACCAGACACAACCAGCCAAATGTGACCCCTCAGTGCCCCCAGAGACGAGACAATGCAGTTCCAGTTTGAGTTGAGTTTAATAAGGAACTTCAGAAACACTCAGATTAGGGGAAGGATTCACTAGGACTGTGGAGGTCTGGGACAGGGAGGGTCTCTGCTGAATTCTGAGTCAGAAAGCAGTAGGAACCAGGTCACATGAATCCCACAGGGCCCTTTCGACATCTCGGGGGTTCAGACTCAAGTGATATGGCTCTTTGGAAGGGCTAGGGGCCATTTGAGGAGCCCCACTGGGAAGGTCCTGGGATGTCCTGAATACCACAAAGGCGATGACATCTGCGTTTCTGGGTACAAGGGGCTGAGCTGGGAAAGGATCCTGAAAGATCCTGGTGGGTGGCAGTTAGAGGATTCTGGGGTGTTTCACAGAAACAATCAAGGGGCCTCGATTTCACAGAAATCATCAAGAAGGCTCCTTGTGGTGGGGGAGGGGTAGCACACCACCCCAAATATTGAGGATTGTGCACCCCCCGCAGCCATTTTGGGGTTTTAATGTAAGACCCTAATGGCAAGACGTTTCACATACATTATCATGGGTTTGCATCATTAGCATACGCTGACTGTCCCACGGGACGGTGGGGACTGGAAAATCAGTCCAGGTCTGAATTGAGTCCTAAGAGGACAAACCTGGGGGTGCCACACGGCTCCTCTTCAACAGCTGCCGGAGCTGGGGACAAGAAAGGGGGAGTGAGAAGTGTGGGCAGATGGAAGGAGAAATGGGGAGAGTGGGTGCAAGGTGCAGTTAGGGATCAGACCTGGGTTCAGACCTGGGGAAAGAGAAGGGACAGGAGTTGCTGGCTGGGAGCTCCCGCCTTGGGGTTGGCATTGAAGGGAGTGAAAAAGTAGAGACAAGGGTCAGAAGTCTCATTTGAGGTCAGGGATGGGGGTTTGGCGGTCCCACTGGGGGAGGGTGGAAGTCACATCTTAGTCAAGACTAAGGGTTGGGGTAGAGGTCAGCAGACACCATACTGAGGGAAAGGAGCAGACAGTGATGGCAGAGGTCACATTGTGAAGTCAGGGATGGATAAGGGTTGAGGTCACCCTCTAAGGTCAAGGGTGGGGGAGGTAGCTCCCTCCTCCCCCACCCCCAGTTCAGAGGCCACTCCACCCATGTGAGGCTCACCCCCTCGGGGCCCGGCCCAGGGCGCAGCAGGTGGATGGGCTGCTCATTCTCCAGGTTGCGCAACGTTGGGTCCGCCCCAGCTGCCAACAGGTGCCGCACGATGGCCTCCTGGAGGGGTCCAGGGGGCAAGGCCGCTGCCATGTGGAGGGCTGTGTTCCCATGGGCCTGGCACAGGGAAGGGCAGGCTGATAAACATCTGTGCTCAGCTGCCTGGGTCGCCACACATACTTCATCTCTCCCACCTCCACATCCCACGTTCCCCTCCATATTCCAGATGTGTCCTTCCCAGCCACACTCCACACGCCCCTCAGTGTCTGTGTCCCATGCATTCCCCTTCATGCCTCACACTGCCCCCTTCATGTCCCACAGGCACCCAACATTCCACTGCCCTTTGTGTCCCTACTTCACACAACCCACACACCCAGCCCAGGTCCCCACCTTCATGTTGACGAAGGTCCGTAGGTCCCCCCGGGGCAGTTCCAGCAGCAACTGAACCAGGGTAGGGTTGGCAGCCTGCACAGCCAAGTGTAGAACTGTCTTGTTGCTCTTGATCTCCTGTGGGGAGGCCAGAGGCAGAGGTCAGGCTAATCCTCCACTCAGACCCCCTCCCGAGGAACCCGGAGCCTTGAGAGACCCTGCTCCTCCTCTGCAAGACTCACCCCAGGTGCCTCATACAATTGTATGTGTTATGTACTACACAACAGCACTATATTCAAGGGGCAGCAGTTCATAGCACACGAATCACAGAACTGTACATTTACTGTAATTTTCTTGTGCAAGTGTCTGAGAAACTGGCTCTTTTTTGTAATCCCTGAAAGAAGCTTTTCTCTAAGGCAGCATTTGTCCTGACCACCTGCATTCTACTTAGCATATTAAAATACACCCTGTTCCATGTAGACTGTACTTTATCCAAAAGGACAGGAGCTGGTAGCATTTATTGGTGAACTCACTAAGTTATATCCACTGCAATACTGAGCCATTCTCTTCACATTTTAAAACTTTATTGCATGCTTTTAAGGAACGTATGTTCCCCCTGTCCCACTACACAATACCAGGAATTGAACCCAAGACCTTCACATTGAGCTACATTCCCAATTCTTTCTAAAATTTTGAGACAGGGTCTTACTGTTTCCCAGGCTGGGTTTGAACTTGTGATCCTTGTTTCTCAGTCTCCCAGAGTACTCAGATTACAGCCATGTATCACCATGCCTGGCAGAATTTATGTTCTTTAAAAATGAATATTAAAAATTTTGCCAGCTGTAGTGGTGCATAATTGCAATCCCAGCACTTGGGAGGCTGAGGCAGGAGGACTGCTATGAGTTCAAGGCCAGCCTAGGCTACGAAGTGAGTTCAAGGCTAGTCTGAACTACATAGTGAGAACTTGTCTCAAAAAAAAAAAAAAAAAAGAAAATTATGTGGTATATAAGGAAACCAACATAGTTATGAAGAAAAAACAGATGGAAGAAGCAGCTCTATATTAAAAATAATTTAAATCCTGGTGTGGTGGCACACAGCTGCAATCTCAGCACTTTGGGAGGCTGAGGTAGGAAGGTCACAAGTCTGAGCTCAGCCCGGGCAATTTAGTGACTTAGTGAGACTCCATCTCAAAAAATAAAAAAAGCCAGGCGTGGTGGCACACGTCTTTAATCCCAGTACTCGGGAGGCTGAGGTAGGAGGAGCGTTGTGAGTTTGAGGGCGGCTTGGGCTACAACTTGAGCACAAGGCCGGCCTGAGCTACACAGTGTGACCCTGCCTCAAAAAAACCAGGGCTGGAAGTTTGGCTCAGGGGTTTAAGCACCTGTCTGGCAGGTGTGAGATTGTGAGTTCCATCCCTGGTGCCGCAAAAAAAAAAAAAAAAAAATTTACACTCAATGGCTTAAGTGCCTGTGGCAGGTGTGAGGTTGTGAGTTCAATCCCTGGTGCCGCAAAAAAAAAAAAAAAAAAAAAAAAAAAAAAAAAAAAAAAAAAAAAAAAAAAAAAAAAAAAAAAAATTAAAAATAAAAAAAAGTTTAAAAAGACTGGAGATGTAGCTCAAGAGTGAAGGTCCTGGGTTTAATCCTCAGTACCACAAGTATCCAGTAATTTTTAAAAAAGATATATCATTGTAATATGTGGGCTTTATTCATATCCTATTTTTTTAAGAAAAAAAATGAATCACTTTACAGCCAAAAAGAAGTTGAACCTAGCCAGTATATTTGCAATTATGAGACACCAATGTTTTAAAAGTGGGATAATGGTATTGAGGGTTAAAGAGTTATTTTTTAAAAACATAAAAGTGGTAGAGCTTGTACTCTGGATTCAATCCCTAGCACCAAGGAAATAAGGACACAAATACACATGGAAATAATTACATAATTATATGCTTGGATTTAGATTTGCTTAAAAATAACATAGGGTGGTAGAGCAAGGTCCTAGGTTCAATCACAGCACCATCAAAAAAGAAAATCAAATGACACAGGAGAGAACGGATGGGGCAGGGCTAGCCCTGAGTTGCTGGTTACTGATGCTGCGTACATGGAGTTCATTTTCTGTACTTTATCTGTGTTCAAAATTCTTTTCTTCTCCCCAGTACTGGGAATTGAACCTAGGGTCTTCACACTGAGCTGCATCTCAGGATTTATTTTTAATGATGAGCAAGGTATTGCTAAATTGTCTATGCTGGGTTCAAATTTGCAATCCTCCTATCTCAGCCTCCCAGAACACTGGGATTATAGAAGTGTGCCACCAAGCAGGACTTGTACTCAGAATTTTTGAACTAAAAAAAGGCATTTTAACTAAGTGATATTTAATTCTCAGCCAGCCTGTAAAGAAGCTATTATCAGCCAGGTGTGGTGGCACACGCCTGTAATCCCAGCTCTCAGGAGACTGAGGCAGGGGGATCATTGTGAGTTTGAGACCAGCCTGGGCTACAAAGTGAGTTCAAGGACAGTCAGAACTGCATAGTGAGACTCTGTCTCAAAAAACAGGGCTGGGGATTTAGCTCAGTGGCCTAAGCGCTCGCCTGGCAGATGCAAGGTTGTGAGTCCAATCCCTAGTACCAGAAAAAAAAAAAAAAAAAAAGAAGAAGAAGCTATTATCATGGGAAACGAGGCTAACAGAATTTGGAACTGAATTCTACTCTCCTCTTTGACACACAAGCTCTAAGATTTCTGACTCCTGTACCTGGTTCCTTGTCAGTAAAATGGAGAAATAGTATCCGCCTCAAAAGGTGTTTGTGAGGATCCAAACATCTATTATTCTCAGAACTTGGTTAAATAGTCAGTGATTGACAAATTTAAATTAAGATTAGTAATACTACTGCAAGTTGATGACTAGTGCACAGAGAAGTGAAGTAATATGCTCAAAGTCACACAGTCAGAAAGAGACAAAGTCAGCATTTGGTTAGTGCCCTGGACACCCAGTGGCTCTGTCGCACATACCTTCCCACAGCCCAGCCACCCACAGCCCAGCTCACCTGGCTGGTATGATCTGCACCCATGTGCAGCAACATCTGGACACAGGCCAGTCTGTCTCGGGCTTGGGTACTCAGCATCCGAGGACAGAGGCTGGGCGGATGCATAGCAGCATTGAGGGCCAGGATGGCTGTGTGGAGCGGGGTGAGGCCTGCGGAATGATGACAGTAATGTGCACCTGGGGTACCCACCCTACCCAGCCTCACCTGTCACAAACAGCCCTGCCCATACCAGCTCACCTTCAAAGTCTCTGGCTTCCAAGTTGACCTGAATGCCTGCTTTAAAAACAGCCTGAGAGAAAGAGGAGGAGGAAGAGTGCTGCAGAAGTGTCTCCCAGGCTTCCTAGCCCAGAAGCTAGGATCTGAGCAACCAATCCACCCCAGTCACCCCTCATGCCAGCTGGCCATACCGAAAGGACTCCTGGGAGCCCGTAGGTGGCGGCCACGTGCAACACAGAACGTCCCTGATGGTCAGTGGCATTAGGCTCTGCGCCCAGGTTCAACAGATCCTCCACGATCAGCGGCTGATTGGCGGCAGCAGCCACCAGGAGAGGGGTCTGCAGGTCACAGGAAAAGTTAATCTGGGCTTGCTCCTAGGAGCCTCCCCTCTGAAAACCAGAAATCCAGGCTTCCAACCCTCTCCATCTCAGACTCAGGAATTCAGGACCCCATTGCCCTCTTCTCCAGGATCCAAAGCTCTAGGTCCCTAGTTCTCACCTTGCCCTTATGTTCACGAATGTCCAGATGTCTGTACATTTGGAGCATCTCGGCTGCTGCATAAGCTGCCCAGCGCAGTCCTCGAGCTGCAAACAGGTGCAGGAGCCTGAGGACAAGTGGGGACAGCAGTGAGAACAGCCCCTGCTGGGTCAGGAGTCTACAGATGCCCCCCTTTCCCATACACTCACGTGTCTCCCTCCTCATCCTGAGCCAGCAGCTGTTGGGGCCCCAAGGCCAATATGTGAGCTCGGGCTGTATCCAGGGATGGTCCTGAGCATGGGGCCAACTGTGGGGGTCCTGGGGGGAGCCCAGAAACTCTCCAGGATCCTGCCTGTTGCAGGGAGGGTTCTGCATAGAGGCGAGTATCCAGGGGATCCTGAAGAGTACAGGTAGTACAGACAATCAGTTAGCCGACAACTCCCTTCCTACTCTACTACATAGCACCTGCACTGAGCGACCTTCAACCTCTGGACCTCAGTTTTGCCCAGCTGGGGAATGGGGTCTTATCCCAGCCCCTGAATCTTAGAATGCTGCATGAGGACAACTGGAAACTTTTAGGGGTCTTCAGCATCTTCTCCCTACTTGGGATCTCACCTCCATCCCCAGGGGAAATGGACCCGGCCTTCCTGAGTCGGAGGGTGGGTAGAAATCAGGAGTCAGGAAACCTTCAGCAGCAGAAGCAGGGTAAGAGCAGGGGTTGTCTGTATAGGCAGCATGCGTGTTGGGGTCCCAGTCTGGAAAGCCTGTGGAGGGGGCCAAGCTGCCAAGTCCAGAACCCAGAGTCTCCTGGAGTGCTGAGAAGTGGGTAGGGCCTGTGTGTGAGAGGAGGGGCAGGGCAGGCCTGGTTACCAAGGGTGGGGGAGTCACAACCAGGGCACTGTGATTGCTAAAGCCATGAGAGTTAGGACTTCTGGGACACTGAAGGGCTGGGGCCTAAAATCCTGGTACACCAAGGGCACAGAAGTCTAGACTGCTGGGAACCCAAGGACCTGGGCTCCTAAAGGACTATGTGCACAGACTACTGGGCTCCAGAGAAAATCAAATTTAACTGACTCCCAGCAACAATGAGGGCCTAGCAGCTGGGTCCCCCAGAGTTCTAGGATTTGGGATGCCGGAGAGCCTGAAGGAAGCTGGTGGGGAACTGAGGAAAGCATGTGTGTTTCCGGACTTACCGGCCTCCACTTCATTCACAGATGGGGTCAGGGACTGGGCTGAAGAAGGGGAGAACTGGGCCTATAGACAGAAGCAAAAAGGAACAAGCGTAAATTTCTGTATCTGGCAGATTCTCAGCATCTGGTCCCGACTCATAAGGTATCAGGGTGAGAACTACAAACCCTCATCGGCCCTGAGGGCCAGCAAGTCAGTAAATTCCCGCTGGACATCACAGGGCCTGCATGAGCTGCAGGGCTCCCAGAGCCTTACCGGTGCACCGCCGTCGGCGTCTGGCTGCTGCTGGCGACGCCTCTGTTCTTCCAGGAGTTTCTTCACAGTCTGTGTTTGGCAGTGGCTTCGCTCATTCCGGCTCACTGGGGAGGAGGAAATAGAGAGTCATCAGGGGTCCTGAAATCACACCCAAGTGCACGGGGTGGATGTGGGTGCCCTCCCGCGCGGAAAAACTGGCACATTGGTGCCGCCTGAGAACTCCAAAGCCAACAGATTTTGAGTGCGTCGCCCGCCTCCGCTGTTTCCTTCCCTTTACTCCGCACTCTCCCTCTGACCCAACTTTCCACCAGCGTCGTGGAAACTGAGGAAGGGGGAGGAGAGTGTTCCTCCCTGCCCCCCGGCAGCAACCCCCTCCACTTCCGTAAAAAATCCCACCCCTTGTGCTCACTCAATCCTAAGGTCTGGGTCGAGTGTGGGGTGCCGACATCTTTGCCTCAGAGATGCATATCCAGGTCCCCAATATCTCTCTGCTCTAGAAGTTGACCCGCTTGCTACTCTCTCGAGGAAACCAGGAGTTCGAATCCCCAAAACCCCTCCTCAAGGGCCCGCGAGTGCACAGCCCCCTAACTTCATCAGGGATCCGGAGGTCCAGACCTCATACCCCAACCCGAACCGCTGCGGACTCAGCGGTCCAGAGCGCACCCCGCAGACAAAGCGGTCCCGGAGGCCAACTTCCTCTTCCCTAGGACCTAGGAAGCCCAGAGCCGCAGAGCTCAGCGTCTCATTCCGAGCTTCGGGGAAGGAAGGGTTAAACGGAGGTGCAGGACTCGGAAACGACCGAGCGCGACGCGATGACGTCACGGCGCTACGCAAGGGAATCTTCCACCGCCCCGCCCCCCCGGCGCAGGTGTCCGCCAGAGGCTGGTGCTTGGTGGAGCGTGGCGCTCATGGAATCCCCGCGCGCGGGGAATTCCTGCTCGGCCCCGGGGCCTGGAAGCTCGGCGCTGGGGAAATCCGGGGTTGAGGCAGAGTCGCGGCCGGCGTGGAGCCCAGCGGCCAGGCGCCAGACCGAATCCTACGAGGCCCGAGGTTGAACAGCCACGCCCCCAAGGCCTCAGTCCCGCTCCTCCTCCGGGGAGGGGAAGGAGGCCCGAACCCCTCCTCCCGCAGGATCCAGGGGCCCGCCCCCACGTCCTTACACCCTCGGGACCCAGGGTTCCGGATCCACCCTCCCCGACGCATCCAGGACTCAGGAGTCCAGATTTCCACCGCTCCTCTGTCCCGATCCGCCAGAAAACGACCCGCACTCGCACTCACACCGCCCAGGATTGGTGCTATCGCTCTGTCCCCTCAAAAGTCCAACCCCAGCCTGTCACTCAGTCCTAGGAATAGAGCCCAGGACTTTGCACTGAGCTATCTCCCAGACCTTTTATATTTTGAGAGTCTCGCTAAGTCGCCAGATTGACCAGGCCTAGCTCAAATTTGCGACCCTCCTGCCTCAGCCGCCCAAGCCCCTGCGACCAGTTTGCCTCTCTCAAGTAGCTGAGCGTGCCTCACCTTCCCCCCATCCATTACCTCGGGGATTCCGTGGCGCGGATTGCGGGCCCCCAGGGCCGCGGCCTCGGCGCTGCGCCAGCCTAGCTGTTTCCCCGCGGAGCCGCCGCCGCGTTCCAGATCTTGAGTCCGGTCTCCCGCTAGGTTTTAAATTGGGGTTCTGGCACCGCCCAGTCCCGGGCGGGGCCCTGCCCACAGGCCTGGGAGTCCCCGCGTCGCGCTCTAGCAAACTCACTTTCCGAATGGGCGGGGCTGACTTGGAGAATTCGACTCCCGAGACCCCCCACTCCACAAAAAGGGGAGCAGGGGACTCCCGGTGCCTGATCTGAAGGAGCTGAGGGCACCCGATGCCGGGAGGATTGGGAGCCTGGATTCCTGAGTCTCTGTCCAAGCACATGTTAATGGCTTTAACTCCTGGGCCCTAGGCTGAGGGCAGGTAGAGTAGTATTATTGGGTCCTGGAAGAGGAGCCAGGGGTCCGGACCCCTGGTCTCGGAGTAGGGGTCCTCTCCCACATTGCCTCAGAAGTCAGGTTTCACGTATTCATCATTTAAAATAACGTGATGCCATCTGTACATATGTGATGGCACATGTCTGTAAGCTCAGTCAGTACTCTGGGAGGCTGAGGCAGGAGGATTTCAAGTTCAAGCCCAGCAGTCACCTTAAGGACCCAGCTAGGCTATCTTAAAAGAAAAAAAGAAAAAGAAAAAGTTACCATAGGGCAGGCACTTTTCTGGCTGCTGTGGTAGAAACCTGTGAACGAAACCAACCAGCAGGAATTCCCAGCCGTCAAGCTGACATTCCCATGGAAGGCGGTTCTCTGTTCTCACTCTGCGACCATCTCAGCACTGACCGTGGTGTCCAAATTTCTCCCTTGCTTTCAAGACTCTGCTTTCCTGGGTCTCCTCCGTCACTCCCTCCCTCCATGCTCCTCTCCTCAGTTTCTCTACCTGATTGTTTCTCTTCTTCCATTCTACTTGTGCATGTGTGGAAAAGTAGGAGGGTTCTCTGTACAAACGTCCTTGGGGATCTCATCCAGTCTCAGAGTTTTATTTTATTATTTTTTTTGTTCTTTTTGTTGTTGTTATTGTTTTTTGTTTGTTTGGTTGTTTTTTTGCTGCACCAAGGATCAAACTCACAACCTTGCACCTGTCAGACAGGTGCTTAAGCCACTGAGCCAAACTCCTGGCCCTAGTTTTTTGAGGCAGGGTCACACTATGTAGCTCAGGCCAGCCTTGCGCTCACGTTGTAGCCCAAGCCGGCCTCGAACTCACAACGCTCCTCCTATCTCAGCCTCCCAAATGCTGGGATTAAAAACATGCGCCACCATGCCAAGCTGACTTTTTTTTTTTTTGGTATCGGGGATCAAACTCACAACCTCGCACTTGCCAAGCAGGTGCTGTGGCACTGAGCTAAATTCCCAGCCCTTCTTTGTTTAGAGAGAAGGTCTCACTATGTAGTGCAGGCTGGCCTTGAACTCACTTACGTAGCCCAAGCTGGCCTTGAACTCCCTGCAGTCTTCCTGCCTCAGCCTCCAAGTGCTGGGATTATAGGTATGTACCACCATGCCAGGCAAGTCTCAGGGTTTTAAATACCATCCTTAAACCATTCACCCTCAAATTTTCATTTCCAGACCAGATTTATCCCATGAACCAATAAAAGAGTTGAGGGATAATCCCAGCACTCTGAAAGGCTGAGGCAGGAGGATCATAAGCTCCAGCCCATTGGGGATGGGGGTTTAGCTCAGCAGCACAACCTCCTGCCTGACAAGTGTGAGGTGATGAGTTTGA